>DWQW01004329.1:0-20128 GCA_018249695.1 Heliconius erato demophoon | reverse complement strand
AACCTCGACACCAGAGCGAAGAAATGGAAATATAAATTTAAGTAAATATTTCATCTCCTCGAGTGGGGATCGAACCCACAACCAGTCGGTTTTGCAGTCACACCTCGTGCCGCTGCGCCACGACTGGTCCCAACATTTAGATTGGTTTTTTCAACTCTAATTGTTACTTTTGTTCACTTAATGAAATTAAGTTAATAAATGATATTACGCTTATGAAATGGACTTTCTGAGGTTATATAAAATGAAATAGAATCTCTGTATCTGACTATAAACGCGACGATTTTGGGTTCGATTCCCGTTCGGGGGGATGTATTATTTTCATTTCCTCGCCCTGGTAACAAGAGAAAGCGCGGGGTTGAGTTCCGCGACAGCAATGAGTGAAAAATTGAGAGGCGTGTGGAGTAACATAGTATCTTAACGATAACCGATAAGTAAAGCTAAAAAAATTGGTATAATTTCAGTGGCAAAGCGCGGCGTGAGTGCACTCAAAACGTAATAATACCTTCTGAATGAATTCGGTGAAAAGTGATTTAATAAGAATACAGTACCTTAACATTAGGTTCCCATATGCCCTCTTCTTACCCTGTGCGGGATACAGCGTGAAGCTAAAAAGAAAAGTAGGGATTTGACAAAGCGCTTTTATTATTAGGGTTTCTCTACATAATATGGAATGTTGAATGTGTAAATGTATTTAAATTTAAATCCAAAGAAATATGAAAATGATGTATCTAAATATAAATTGGAAACAGGCCGCTTAGCTTTGAAAATTTATTTTATTATGTCCTAATAGTATTTATATAACTTTATGTTAAACTTAATTCATATCAGCTAAGCATCAGTTTTTGCGTAATTGGGTAACACACATACATACTTTCACATTTATAATCTTAGTTTAATAAATCAATATAATAACACAACAGCTTCATGCTGTATCTCGCATACAGTAGAGGGAACTTAGAGTTAAGACACTCCGTTCTCATTTTTCGTCGATTTCTGCGGCAGTGAATGATGAATGTCGGAGCTTAACACCGCGATTGCGCACAAATAAAAATGTTAAATATTTCGTTTCCTCGAATGGGAATCGAACCCATAACCTGTTGCTCTCAGTTTGTGCCTGGCACGAATGGTCTCAATATGGTCTGTTTTTTATACTATAAGTAAAATAATGTCACCATCAGCTTTCGAGTTACGAATTGAAAAATAATTAATGGAAGTTAAAGTAATAGTTTGCATGTACAAATTAAAATGTTCATATAATAGAGTAGTGTATGTAATATGCGATATTATAAATCTATTAGAAAAATTTGCAGTCTATTAAAAATGTTATATATGGTGTTTAAAAAAAAATAAAGTGTATTTTTTGCTGTTATTAAACAATTCTGTTAATATTTTGTAGTGTTACGCTGTAACCTGTATATAGTAAAGTAGGCTCAGGGAACCTAGTGTTAAGATACTCCGTTCACTATGCTCCACTCAATTAGCGAGATATCGCGTGTTGAATAGCTGTTTTGACACTGGTAACAAAACAAGTGAAGAAATATAAATAACTCATTCCCCCGAGCAGAATGGAACCCACGACCATATTTGTATGAACAAATGAATGTTTTCTTAACATTTTTAAAGTGTTATACCACGCTTAAAAAAGAAAAATACTCATTAAGAAAACGTATAAAAACTTGAATGTAACGGAATTTGAACCCGCGCCTCTTTAGAAACGGCTGTGACCAACTAAGCCATACATTCTAACGGGCTACGTCGAATTCAATTTTTTTTACATTTTCTTAAATAAATATATATAATCCTATCAATTTTATTTAAAACTTTGTTTAAAAAAATGCATTGATAAGGAAAAATTAAAATTATAATATGTTAAAAAAGCTATAGCTACTATGTGAGAATGAATAATTAAGTAAGAAGGCTACTTTGGCTTACCTTCGTCAAACCACAATTCTCTTTGGATACACCATCGTCTCATGCTCGCTGAATAAGTGAATACTCTGTTATTTATTTTTGCTTCACGCTCTATCCCGCACAGCACGGCACAGGAAACCTAATGTTAAGACACTCCGTTCTTTTTAAGACACTTTCGTTCCCCACAGAACCTAACGCCGCGCTTGTCCTCGACACCAGAGCGAAGAAATGGAATTACAAATTTAAGTAAATATTTCATCTCTTCGAGTGGGGATCGAACCCACAACCAGTCGGTTTTACAATCACACTTTGTGCCGCTGCGCCACGACTGGTCTTTTAAGTTAATTTACTTTTTAATTATATTATTTTTTTTAAACATTATTTAAACAATTAAACTAAATAAGGAATAAAAAAAGTCAAATATCATCGTAAAACGTAATGTTCTTTGAAGAATTATCAACTTGGAGAATAAACTCCCGTTTACTTCCTGATATCTATCTGTCAATTTACTTGACAGATATCTCTGATTCTATCTACTTTCGACTATTTAGTACATATCTGTCGGATAAGTTAGCTGGCTTATCTTAATGATAAACTATGATTTTGTAAGTAATTGCAGCTATTGAATATTTATAGAATCTTTATTAGATCGTAACTAGCACTAAATTATCATAAAATCTATAAATGTATTTAATAGGCCGTTGTGGGTTCAATCCCACTCAAGGTAATAGATTATTACATATTAATATTTTCATTTTTTCGCTTCTTCACTTTTGAGGCCGTCGTGGCCCAGTGGCATAAGGTTGTGACTAACACACGACGGTTGTGGGTTCGATCCCCACTCGAGGAAATGCATTATTATTTCTTAATTTTTCATTTCATCGCTCTGGCACCAAGGCAAAAATCCGGCGTAGAGTTCCGCCACTTAACAAGCAATGTCTTATCACTATGTTCCCTATGCATATCATGCTGTGTGCGGGATACAGCGTGAAGCTGATTATGATTTCTTCGCTCTGGTACTAAGGCAAAAAGCGAGGCGTTGAGTTCCACCACTCAACAAGCAAACCCTCAAAAATTCACCAAAGTGGAGAACGAAGTGTCTTAACACTAACTTCCCTCTGCTTACCCTGCTTCACGCGGGATACGGCGTGAAGCTAAAAAAAGTTATTTAAGCTAATTTAAACGATAATTGCCGTTTCTGAGTGCGACATTTCAATTCACGCCTCCACATTTACACCAGACATGTGAATGTATGAAAACAAATTCTAAATATAGTATGTAGTGTCAAATTGTCGCTTATTTAACGGTAAGAATCGACGTGAGAACGTCTTTGTTAAGTAACAATAGGCGTTTAGTTACGGATATCGGCGTGTAAGCAATTATGTATGAACAGACACATTTACTAACAGACAAGCACTTGTAGTGGATAAGTTAACACAAAATATATACAACTAAGTTGTATATCTATCGGTTAGGAGTGTGGGTTCGAATTCCAATATTATTAGAAATTCAAGATAAAAAAAACACTTTCAATATTATGGGATAATAAAAACAATTAAAGATGAAGCTACTCGATCCTTACTTACTAAACTCCGCGCCCTATCCCTAGCGATGTAGTCAGAGAGAACGGAGCGCCAAACGCTACGGTCTCTACATATCTCTTTCGCCTCGTCCACTGTCATCAACCTCTTCATACATGCCCTCCGGGGCTTCTCATCCTTTTTACGTGACCTTCCTCCAGTATCATGGATACTGTATTTTCGAAGGTCAACCGAGATCCTACCCGCGGGAGTGTTTCCAGGTCGATATGACATGGGTACCTTCAAAAAGCGCGTCTATCTCCACCTTAAAGGCCGGCAACGCACCTGTAGCTCCTCTGGTGTTGCACGGGGCCGTGGGCGGCGGTAATCACTTACCATCAGGTGACCCGAACGCTCGTTTGCCTTGTCCTTTTCCATAAAAAAATAATAAAGATCTCTCTCTACCTCTCTTACCACACACTACCGCTACTCGATAATATTATGTGATATAATTAAAATGTTCCATTTTATTTTTAAGTTTCACATCTAATTGTAAATGTGTAGTTGAATTCGAAAAATAGAATTATAGAGATGATTTTTTTAGATTCACGCTGGATCCCGCACATAGCAGAGTAAGCAGAGGTAACCTGGGAACTTAGACACTTCGTTCCCATTTTAATTTAATATTTTTATTTAAAAAAATATATGTCGTTGAGATAGGTTTCTTTTTTTTGTTGTAGTTTAGAACGAAAAAGATACAGACAGTAGTCTTCTGGTATGCAGTTTCATAAAAGATAAATATAATACCGCTACATGACTAACAAACACTTTGATTTTTACGAGGAAACTCTTGATTTTTATATTCATTGGAAATTTGGGATTTCTTAGTCATCGATCGATGTGCTTGAGAAATATTTTTTCAAATATCCTGCTCTCGTTATCCTTTTCGAAGTTAAATTATTATGTAATAAAAAACCATGTGCTATTCTCGGTAATTTTTAAAATTATATCTCATGGAGCTATAGTGACTCAGTGGTAAAACGTCTGAGTGTCACCGTGATGGTAGTGGGTTAGCTAGTCTAGAGCGGAGAGGCTGTAACTATATAAGGCACTTCTTTGAGTTCCGCCTAGCAATATTGCGAAAATTAGGCTGTAGAGTAGAGAATAAAGAGAGCGTGAAATAGAACAAAATATATAAGAGAGATCACTCCGTTATCTCTGGCTATCCCGCTAAGAATGAAGCTAAGATAAATTCAGAATAAATCGACACTAACGAAAATCAACACCAAGTCGTACAAAAATAAAAAAATATGACTTGCACGGGAACATAACCCGTAACGAACACGATCTTCATGGCTCTAACAAGGACCAAAATCAATATTCAAATCCAAACATTTTATCTATATATACAAATTTAAAAACAGTTTGTTTGTATGTCACCTGCGTCATCTCCTGTATAGATATTTAAAATGACAATGTAATGATTTACCTCTTTAAGATAATATTTGTACGGCTACTGTCGTTATTTAACTAATATGTTTCTTTATTTACTTAGATACTATAATAGTATGTAAAAAAGGTGTAATGGTTGTAGGTTCAAATTCAAATCGAGGAATGAAATGTATTAATAACAATATTTACATATGATGTGTACCGCAAAAATTTCTTCAGCAAAAAGCAGAATATCGTTACACCGAGTTTTGAGATATTTCACGTATATTACCGGAACTTAACGCCGCTTTTTGTCTTACTACAGTTCTTCATGCAAATTCTACTAATATTATAATTTTAAAAGTTGTTTATAATATAATAATATATTTAAGAGGACGAAGCCGCGCTTGAGTTAAACATAATTGTTACCCTCAGTGGGAATCAAACTCACAATTATCGCGTGTATAGTTGTACATTTCAAAAAATATCTTTTTTCAATTGTTTTTTTATAATTAAATCAAAATTAAAATCAAATCATTTTTACGCTATATCCGGCAAACAACATAGTAAGCAGAGGGAACCTAGTGTTAAGACACTCCGTTCCCCACTTTCGGCCGAATTTCGGAGGAATTGCGTGCTGAGTGGCTGAACTCAGCGCAGCGCTTTGCCTAGACACGTAGAACAGAACAGAACGAAGAAAATGGAAATATAAATTTAAATAAATATTTCATTTCCTCGAGTGGGAATCGAACCCACAATCAGTCGATTTTACAGTCACACAGTTGTGCCCCTGCGCCACGACTGGCCTATACCTCTATATCTAATAATTTTTTTTTATATTTGTCCAGTGGCAGCAGTCTGCATACTTCTAGAAGTAGGAGCGTTGCCAAGCAGACGCAGTGGGTTTAGATGCAACGATCCGGACCTCTCTTTCCCGCACACGGGTGACACTATCTCCATCTCGCTCGTCGCTGCAATCACTGTGGTTGTGCCGTACCTTATTGTAAGTATTGATTCTCATGTAAAAGTTAAAATGTTGTGTTTTTTTCTCTTTTTTATATATTTAATTTTTAATTTAATATAATTTATGTACTACATATTATATCAAATAAAAATATATCAATATTTAATTTAATGTATGTTAAATAGGTAGAAAATCCTTTTTGGAAATTACATTATACTATGCTACCTCCTTTCTCTAATAAAACAAATCTTGAAAATAAATATTTCTCTGAGCGGAAATTGATCCTGCACCTATCTCTAATCAGGCACATCGTAACGTAGTGAATGAAACTAAGATTTACATTTAATATATTTTCATTAACACAGTATAATAAATAACGATACAAAATCATGGAAGCCGTCGTGGTGCAGTGACACATCATGTTATTATAACGAGGTGGTTATGGGTTCGATCTCCACTCGGGGGATAGAATTCTTTAATACTTTCATTTACCCGTTATAGTAACACGACAAAGCGCGGCGTTGAGTTCTGCCACTCCACAAGTAAAATCTCGAAAATATGGCTAAAAGTAAAAGTTTTAACCCTCCATGGTATCCTTTGACTGCCTAACGTATCTATATGCGGGAAGCAGTGTGATGTAAATAAAAAAAATATTGTTCTTTTAAAAATATCTGTTAACATGTTTTTTCACGCTCGGTCATTTACCGTATTTCATTTACATGTCAATCACAGCCAAATATTTATTATACATACTAATATATTTACATATATACGTATATATTTTTTAGCTTCTCGCTGTATCCCGCACACAGCCAGCTAGGCAGAGGGAACTTGGGAACCTAGTGTAAAGACCGAATTCTGGAGGCATTGCGTGTAGAGTAGCGGATCTCAACGGCCCACTTTGCCTCGTTACCAGAATGAGGAAATGATAATATATAAAATTCCTCAAGTGAGAACCGAACCCACAACCATCGCGCTTACTGTCGCACGTTTGTGCCCGTGCACCACGACGGCCTCGAATGTATACATATTTGCAAAACAACAAAAGTTTGAACAAATTGTTAAGACCACATAACCAATGTCCATCATATTTTAAATATCCTGTATTGACAAGGTTATAATGAAACGCGCATTTTTAATAATATTTAATTGTCACTTTGTTTTTTTCTTCTTTATACGAGATTTAGTGTCAAATCACTCCGACATTTTTATGAACGAGAAAAGATTAAATGTTTATTTTAAAAATGGATTTCCGCTTTATGTTAAGTTTCTCGTTCTGAAATCTGCCAATCAACACGCGATGTCTTGAAAATCGAAATGGAATAATGCCACCAATGCCTCTAGAACTCGGCGGGAAGTGGGCAACGGAGTGTCTTAACACTAGGTTCCCTCTGCCTACGGGATGTGTGCGGGATACAGCGTGAAGCAGATTTAATAATTTATTCCAATACCAAAATAACTTTAATAACAAAAAAATCAAGTACCGCCATTACATAATAAAATATAATGAATGTGGGTACTTCAATTTTCTAGTTTAGTAATCATTCTATTACAGATATGGTCAATTGAAACTGTCCTACACAGGGACGACGAGTATTCAATAAAAAAAAATAAACTCTACACGAGCGCCAGATCCGCCGCTTTTATATATAGAGATTATATATATGGCGCAGTGGTTAATTTGACGGTTCTGGAGGTTGTGAAGTGTGTAGTTGGTTCACCGAGGCCGACCTTCTTTGATTTGTGCGAGCCGGATAAAGCAAGGACTTGCAATGGGTATGTTAGTTTTAATTTTTATAATATTATATCTTATTTATATTATAAATATGTAAGTTCTTTAGAGTGGATGTTTGTTCCGCTGTTACGCAAAAACTACTGAACGGATTTGGATGAAACTTTACAGTTAGAATAGCTATAATTAAGCAGGCGACGCAACGTTTGGGTCACGAGTTCTTAATAGTTTTATTGTTGGTACAGATGGTTTTAGTTACATAGATGTTATGGGTTCGATTCCCGAAATAATAAATGTGATTTTTTAAGTTCTGTATTTATTTATTTTAAATATAACATTTTGGTAATCGTTAAATATATTATTTTCTCATCACGAAGGAGCAAAATATTACAATTACAAATTCAATTCCACTTTTGGGAGTCGAAATTAGAACTAAGACATGACAGTGTCGAATTTATTTGTAAATTTAAAACTCAATATGGCTATAAGATAAAAATGCAAAGCTTTAAATTGTGTAAAATGCCATAGAACGTGGATTATGGGCCCGTTTCTATTTATATTTATATTATCAACATTTTAGAGTTTATTGTATGGAATCGATTTTTTTTCTATTAACCTAAATGGAAATGGAATTGAGACGACTAAAAGATACTGTGGTGCAATAGTTAAATTATTCAAAAACTGCTTACGGTATCGATGTTTGATTCCCATTTTATACATTTTTTTGTAATTGTCTATTTAAATAAGTACACCAGGTCGTTCATTTTAAATTAATTAGAGACATTTTTTATACTTTCAAGCTGTATCCCGCACACAGTAAGGTAGGCAGAGAAAATCTAGTGTTAAAACAAACATTGTTAACATTCCGTTCCCCACTTTCCGTCCGGGGGCAGTGCGGCAGTAAATGGCGGAACTTAAAACGGAAAGCCGAAAGGTCGTGGTTCAATTTTCACTCGAGAAAATCAAATATTAAATATTTTCAATTACCTTGCTGTGGTAATAAATTACAGTGCAGCGTTAAATTCCGCCACATAACACGCAATGTCTCGGAAATTGGGCTTTACTTGGGGTACGGAAATAGCTATGTTCCTTCCTTTCTAGAAATATTTTATAAAATTATTAATATAAATTATTTTTTTACAGCTCGGAATACATCAGCAGCTACACATGCACGTCCTCCAAGTACTCTAGATATTTACAAATCGATTCGAGTAGGAGCTTCCCTTCTGCGCACACGTCTTTGTCTGTTTACTGCGGACTTTTCTTAGCGGTAAGTTTTCTATTCTATTTATTTTCTTGCTTTTTTTAAGGAATATACAGAGTAAAGTAAGTGATAAGTCACTCTGCTGTTATATTTTCACTTATCCAGAGACATTACGAGCTTTTTTTAATTAGATAAGCGGAACATCTATATAAAAAAAAATAGGAAAAAAATATATATATTCAGTTTGTTGCTATAGCAACTAGACAACGTACGCCGTTGAATTCCACCACTCAACACACATTGCCTCTAGAATTTTGCGTCAAGTGGAGAACGGAAGTGTCTTAGTGGGAACTTAGCGTCTTAACACTAAGTTTCCATGTTTCCCACTACGTACATGTCCGGAACATTTGCGAATACTTATTATGTAGGGATTTGTAGTAAAGTAAGGCCAAGTAACGACTAAAAAATATTATATTCTTACTTATAGAGACATAAGTGATATTTAATTGGGTTTTGCAAAATAAAATATAGAGAGAAATCGCTCCAGTCTCTTCCTCTTCTTTTTCTTCTTATATTCTATATCGTCGTAGAACCAAACACTGTACTCAATAAAGTAACATCAGAAACCGGACCGTGTGGAATTCGAACTAACGACCGTCGCGTGTGCGTAAGCTATTCTCATATACATTCCAACAACTTTGCTAATATTTCTTATTAATGATCAAAATCTATGTGATATTCTTTCGAAAACCAGTCTTGTATTTAAAATAATATAGCGAAACAAAAATGTACACGACAGTTGTCGGTTCATATCTCACGCGCGGTAGAATTGATATTTAATTTAATTATTATAGTAATTCTATAAAGTCGTGGTGCAGGACCACACGCGTGCTACTGTAAAAGTAACAGGTCGTGGGTTCGAGTCCCATTTTTATACATTCTCAAGTTTTTTTTAGTTTCTTCACTCTGGTAACGAAACAGAGTGTGGCGTTGTGTTGCGCCATTCAACACGTAATGCTTACAGAAATCGGCGGAAAGAGAGGAACGGAAGTCTCTTAATGGGAACGGAGTCTCAACACTAGGTTCTCGGGTTATGTCTGCCTACTTGCGGCGGGATACAGCTTGAAGCTAAAAAATGTATAGTAGAAAGAATAAAGATTTAAATAAAAATTTAAATCTATGTACATTCCTATTAGTAAAAACTAAACCATTCAACAAACACGATTAAATCTTTATAAAATTTTGATCCCAAACAATAAATCAAAAAACATCTAAAGTTGTCCAACAGAGACCACTTAAAGCGATGTTGACGTCGCCTTTGCATACATATTAAAGTTTATTTTACGTATTTTTCTGTTAAATTCTAAAGAGTATTTTATTCTATTCTACGACTATTCTATTCTATTTATCAAGTATTCTATTCAATTCTATTCTACAAACAAAATTACATAACACGAGTGACTGACACATCTGTAGACCCTCTCGGTGTTTCGTCCAATCAACCGCCCCACGCGGAAGTAAAATTGACTGCTCACTTAATTAACCCTGAGTGGAGGAACTGGCTATAATAAGCAAAGATTATGTCATGGGACTATTATGTCTATATTCAGATTTATTATAGATAAATATGGGGTACCGAGTGTCTTAACTCTAGGTTCCCTCTGCTTACCCTGCTGTGAGCGGGATACAGCGTGAAGTTGATTTTGCTTGCAGGTTCCGGAATATTAATTATTTTTATTACTTTTTAAATTATTTATTTATATAGAAATAGATATTTTGTCCTTTCTCGAGGTAAATAGAAAAAATCTTTTCAATAGAATCATTACATTCTCAACTATTCATGGAAACAGAACAATTTGCGTTAAGTATTTTATTAATAATTGAACCCATTTTCACCACAAAGATGTGGTTTGCTTAAGTTATTAACTTAATGTAAAATGAAATCAGTCTAACCCCATTAGTCAAGTTAACGAACAAAAATATGCATAGTGTAATATTTCTATTCAAAATGCATATCATGTTTAAATCTATCTGTGTTCATAATAGACATTCTGGATTAATTTGAAACAATATAGTACTGAATTCTTCCCTTGACCATCGATTGTTCAAAACGTCGGGTTTCCAAAGATATAAAACGAAAAATACGGGTAATTGGGCTTATTTAGAGTTTAGAGGCATACAGTTAATCTAGTTTAAGAGGTTTATTCAAAATGTGTAAAAACCGGTATTTTCTGAAGTGTTTTTACTTTATTCAATTTTTTTTTTGTTCCAGTGGTACCTCCAGAGACGAGCGTTCAGTTGGCACAATCGATCAGTTCTCATCATACCTCTAGTGCAAATACTGTGCGTCGTATATGCAGTTACCTGCCCATTGACCAGGATCACTGACCACCGACACCACTGGTGGGATGTCCTCGCCGGGGCCGTGATGGGAGTGGCTAGTGTTGTCTATACGGTAAGTTTGGACTATACTATAGTAAATTAGGCTTATTGTTTGTGTTATAGGGTCGGAAATATATATTTTTTTTGTTCAATAAACACAAAAAACTTACTTCTGAGCAATAGTAGAGCAGTGGCACTGCGTCGGACTGTAATCGCGATGATTGTGCTTTCGATTCTCGCTCTAGTAGAAAAAGCTAAACGCGACGTAGAATTCACCCACTCATCACATAACGTCTCTATAATTGGGCATAAGGAAACGGAGTGAAGACACTACTAATTAAGTGAAACTATTTAATATTTTGCCTTCTCTTTTACATGCAGGATACAGTGTGAAGCTGAAAAAAAAACTGACTTATTTAATAATTGCAGCGTGACAGTTTCTTATAATCAAATTAAAAAATAAAAACTACGTAAACTTATATTTCTTCTATTATATAATATATTTATTATTATTACTTAATTAAAATTAAATCAGCGTCACCCTGTATCCCGCACACAGCAGAGTAGGCAGAGGGAAACTAGTGAAAGACACTCCGTTCCCCACTTTCTGCCGAATACTGGAAGCTTTGCTTGTTAAGTGGCAGAACTCAACGCCGCGCTTTGCCTCGACACCAGAGCGAAGAAATGGAAATATAAATTTAAGTAAATATTTCACCTCCTAGAGTGGGGATCGAACCCACAACCAGTCGGTTTTACTGTCACACTTTGTGCCACTGCGCCACGACCTGCCTCGTGAAAATTAAAATATTAAATACTATATTCTTGATTTTAGATCCTAGTTCTTTGCAAGAACTTCTCCCAACCAGCCGTGGTCAGCACCAGTGACATATCAAGCAGTGACAGCAACAACCATCAATCTGTCCGAAGACTCCTCTCCAGCCAGCCCAGGGCTGTGGTCCCTTAGCCCGAGGCCGTATAAGGCTTATAGCCTTAGGATTTACAAAGAAACTTATTAAAAATAAGTTTTGATGAACTTGGAATGTAAAATTCCTTATGTGTGACGCTCATAAAGTGATTGTGTGTTTTAGAGATTTTCGCATAGAAGATTAGAGTTTGAAAGTAGAGTATGGTAGAGTATTCTTATTTTCTTCTTTCCGATATCATATCATAATATTAAGTGACAAATCTTAGTACTTGTGTAAATGGCTCTTTCTTCAACTTTTTTGTAAGGAGTGGACTCTACAATTGAATAAGAAAAAATGAGATGAATAAAATTAAATCGTAATTTAATTCTTAATATAATTATTTTCATTAAAATAAAATTTGATTGATGCGTATTTTTAAGTATATTTAAGAATATGGCCATCATTTATTTATTGATGTGGTAATTACATTGTGCATTTAAAATTAAACCAATTGCCATTTTGAAATGTACGTAATATATAATATTATCTATATATATGGCTTTATGTTATTAATAATAATTTCTATATCAGAAATATTTATATTTAATGACAAGCATAAAAAAATAATTTAATTAACGAATAAGAAATTAAACTTTTTCAATTGTTAATATTTAATACAACATTAAACTTTTTTGTTAAATACTCATTACCTTAATAAATATATAAAAAAATTATGACAGTATCTTTCTTAAACTATCATAATGTACACAGATTAATAATATTTTAACATTTACCAAAACTATTGATATCGTTTTTGAACTCTTCAATTTTATTAAAACCAGTGTATTTTTGTGAATTAAAAAAAATGAGATAAAATAAAAAAAAAACATTTAAAAAAGAAATATTATGAATATTTGATTGAAATTGTATTCTTTCTAATAATTATAGGATTATATAGCGTTTATAAGTTATTTATTACCAACGAAAGTATTTTACTTGTAGTACCTGTCTAGTCGTAAGTTGATGGATTTATTTTTTTATTTTGTTAAGAAAAAAAAACTTAATTGCATTAAGATCTTATTACATCCAGCCGAGGTCTGAGTGAAATAGACTTAAGTGTTAAAAATAAATATTAAAAAACATACTGTAAGATAATATTCATTATACAGGGTGGAAGAGGCAGCGCTCCATTTACGGAAACAGCATATAGGGAAAAAATATTTCAAACCTATACCTAAAGAAATTAATCAAGATGCATCAATAGTTTGGACGTAGGATTTTTTTTTCATTTCACGATTTTTATCCATACCTGTATTTCGTGTGACGCGATTACGTATAGATCCCAATAACATAAACACTTACTACTACAAAAATACTGCTAAAGGTTAAACAACTTTGAACTTTATCGCCAATACCTACGACTCGATTTCGGAATGAGCCGTGTGCGGCGATGTTCCTTTGATAGGTTTATGTGTGCGTGCGCCGTCCTTACAAATGGCGTTTTATTTTAAAATGACAATTTTATTATTTATTTTGTTTGAAAAAATAACTTTTTTATTTTTGGAAATTTATTTTTTTCTGATTTATATTAGGTTTTTATAGAGTAGTTAAAAGTGTGGTTTCATTTAATGTGGTGCTTACACTTCCACCCTGTATAGGCCAAATGGCCTGGTGTGAAATATAAGTTCAACTAGGTATACCCACAGTGGGTTCGAGTACGATCCCCTGGGGTGGAAGTAATAGATTTCGAATATTTTCTCTTTTACGACCTTATGTGTGCAGTGTTGAGTTTCGCTACGAACATTGCTCCTACCGCATATTACTTACCGGGAAATACGAAAACAAAAAATATTGATAAATATTAAGTATATATTAAAGAACTAAGTAGCTCAGGCCTTAGAATTAATCTTACAAGCATATCTTTTGCATATATTCTCTAATAAAACATTCCTTTGTGTTGATTGTAAATAAATATTTATAAGTAGTGTGTGTCAGTCTGTATATTGAATTTAATAAATGTCTAGATATTTTTTATCGTTTTTTTTATTCGTCTTCTATCAGATATACATATATAATAAAATACAATTTATATATATAAATAAATAAATCAGCTTCATGTATCCCGCACACAGCAGGATAGGCAGAGGTAACCTGGTGCTAAAACACTCCGTTCCCCACTTTCCGCTAAGTTCTGGAGGCATTGCGTGTGAAATGGCGGAATTTAACGCCGCGCTTTGCCTCAAGACCAGGGCGACGAAATGAAAATATAAATGCAAATAAATATTTCATCTCCTCGAATGGGGATCGAACCCACAATCATTTTACACCGATTTTACAGTTACACTTTGTGCCCCTGCGCCACGTATAAGTTATGCAATGCAAAGTGGTGTGTGTACTCCCAGGACTGGAAGAGGCGCTCTGATTTTTCTTTCAATCTGATTAAATAACATAGGATATTCAGCATGCAATATCTTTGATTAAAAATAAATAAACGTAGCGGGATTCGAACCCACACCTTATGTTTACCGTCCAGACGCTCCACCACTAAGCCATACGATCTCATCAATCTATGTCAAGATTCTTATACGAGACTACAGAGATACTAACAAGAAAAAAATATATAAATATAAAATTATATAAAAAAAACTTTAAATCCATTCATCCATCTAAAACTATACCATTTCCTTCCTAGCCCTGCATAATAAAAAAAAACAAAATTATAAAATACGATTTCCAAGTAATATCTAAGAAATTAATTTCTAAATTGTGTAAATAGGCCTCTGTTATACCTATCTCGCGTGTTTCATGTATTACAAGTCCAAGTTTTGGGGTACACTCTCTTTGATTTACAACTGACATCGATTTGTTGGTAAAGTGAGTACAAAGGAGCTAAATTATAATTATACTACGGTAAGGAGTTTTGTGAAGAAAGTTGGTTAAGCGAGATTTTCTTTAGTCTCACACAGCAGGGTAGGCAGAGGGAACCTAGTGTTAAGACACATTCTGTTCCCCATTTTCCGCTGAGTTCGGGAGGCATTGCGTGTTGAGTGACGCTACTAACGTCTCACGTCTTATTTTTCGAATCGTTGCAAGAGAGTGATATCTAATTAAAAGAGCACACTTATTAAATCAAAAATCCTGAAGTCGTCATGGCACAGTACCACAACGTGTAATCGTAAACGTGACGGTTGTGGTTTCGATTCTGAGCAAGGCAATGAAATAAATAATATTTTCATTTCCTCACCCTGTAACAAGACAAAGTGCGGCGTTGAGTTCCGCCACTTAACACGCAATATCTCGAAAATTTGGCGGTGCACGGGAAATAGATGGTCACCTCATAACTCTTAGGTTCTTTGTATGTCTAAAAAAATTATAAGAAATAATAATAAAAACGAACACACTCTTCTGTGTATAGACTCACACACTGCGCAACTGTACATCATCCATTTATTTTAATTTATATATAAACTAGTACTGGTCTTACTTCTTTTGTAATAAAAGCAGTAAATTATCGTCTATACAAATACGTATAACATCTCTAAGTATTTCTATTTTTTAACTTCACGCTGTATCCCGCAAATAGTATAAAGGTAGACAGAAAACATAGAGAACCTAGTGTCAAAACACTCCGTCCCCCACTTACTACTCAATTTTCAAACCATTGCGTGCTGAATGACGGAACTGATGGAACCCAACGGATTTGTCTTGCTATCAGAGCGAGGGAACAAAAATAATTTTTAACTCCAAATTGGAATTGAACCCATAACCGTTCTTTACAGTCAGACGTTGCAAAAGATTTAAATAGAACGTACATAAGTGTTCTCTTGACAGGCGCTTGCAATTTTATAGAACACAAATAAATGGCAAATATTCCACTGAGAATTGCTATGGGAGTAAGCCATAAATTATTGTATGTAGTGTAGGGTGAACATATAATAATAAAAAACAGGCACAAAAAAAAAAGTTTAAAACTTAATTTTTTGTAATATAAAAAAATGAGGCCAGTCGTGGTGCAGTAGTAGTAGTAGGTTCGATCCCCACTCGAGGAGATGAAATATTTATTTAAATTTATATTTTCATTTCTTCACTCTGGTGTCGAGGCAAAGCGCGACGTTAAAGTCCGCCACTCAACATGCAATGCCTCCAGAATTCAGAAAGTGGGAAACGAAATGCCTTTTCATTAGGTTCCCTCTGTCTACTCCGCTGTGTGCGAGATACAGCGTGAAGCTGATTTGATTTATTTTTATAAAAAAATCTTTTCACTTTTGTACTTCTATAATATAGTATCTACATGTGAAAAATTATTTATTTATCAATTTGAGCTAAAATAAAAACATTCGACATATAAATTGCCTTAACTTAAAATTATATTTTGTAACCAAAGCAAAATAAAAAAAAAATGATTTAAATTAAAAATATCTATCGAATTGCTAAAGACTAAAAAAAACTTATTTCCTTTTCTCCTCCAAAAAAAAATAAAGAGTTTAATATAAAATTAATATTATATCCATAAATAGTCCTAGTTTTCATCAATTCAAGTACACCTTTTACATAACTTAGGTGCCCTAGGCCCTACGATGCACTCTAAAGCAAAAACCGAGGATAGAACATAAAGAGTGGGTCGTGATCAGACACGCCTACGCTTACATGCTAGCTTCAAAGATTTATATGCTTCATCAATTAAGATATTAGCGACTTTTCATCCTTATCCTATATTACTTGTTTTTTTCTGTCCATGTAGCAATTGAATTGAAAAGTGCTTTGACAAGCTAACAAGCTTGTCAAAGCACTTTTCGTGCTTGGACAAGCTAACCTATCTGAGGTACGCAACAATATATGGTATTTAAATCTAGTATGCGTCATATTTGTATACAAAGTTCACCGTTGGTTATGTATATTATGTTTTAGGGCATGATGTTCCTAGTATTAGCAGAGGCCGGAAAATGGAGACACAATTAGGTACTGGGATCTCTCTGTCGTCTGTTATTTATGAATGAATATAAAGTTACTTTAACCTACACATACCAAGAAATCTTTTGATAATTTAAATTTTAGTATTTTATATTGTAGGCAGAGGGCCTAGTATTAAGACACTACGTTCCCTGACTTCCACTGTTTTTTTTAAGCATTGAGTGGCGGAACTCAACGCTATGCTTTGTCTCAACACCTGCGCTAAGTAATAAAAATATAGAATTTCTCAAAGTGGGAATAGAACCCACAACCAGTCCTGTTCACTTGTACTTTGAGTCCCTGCGCCACGACTGGCCTCAAAAGACTCCCATGATAAATTTACACAGTAACGCAAGAATCATTGAAAGTCTCGTAAGCCCTACAAAATATCGACTATATTCTAATTAGATACGCAGAGCTCCCGCTAACGTGCATAATGAAATCGGCTTGCAGCGAATTCTGTTGTACTTAATAGTATTAATTGCGTTTTACAGTTTATTTTTTAGTTTATTTTGCACCTCACCAGATAGTAAGTAAAGAATTGTTTCATACATCAGTATTTTATGTTATTTTTTTGTTATTTCTTTGCATTTTTCTAATAATACTAAATTTTGTCTTGTATTTATACCCATTTAAAAATATTTTATACTGGGTAGTATAAAATAATGTGATGCGAATGTGATGCCATATCTTATTTGATATATTAATAATTACGCGGCGTTGAGTTCTGCCACTCAACAGGCAATGCCTCCAGAATTCGGCAGAAAGTGGGGGACGGAGTGTCTCAACACTAGGTTCCCTCTGCCTACCCTGCTGCGTGCGGGATACAGCGTGATCCTGATAAAAAAAAATATATAATAATTATGACGTTGAGATTCGCTACTCAATACGCAAATTCCACGCGCAACGCCTAACCTAATACTTGTAGCTCCTCTGGTGTTATACGGGGTCGTGGGGTGGTCCATACGCTCGTTAGTCTTTTTCCATAAAAAAAATATTGAGCAAAATAAAAAAAATACCCTTTTCCAGCCACGCCACAGGGGCTCAAGTATGCGTATGTTAATGCAACAAATTCAATACTATCTGAATAAGACCGGAGTGTCTTAACACTAGGTTTCCAGGTTCACTCTGCCTAACTTGCTATAAGACGCCAAAAAACACCTTTACAATGCGTCATAAAAGAAAAGAAAAATTGAAAAAAAAAGGGAGTATATCAAAAGTGTATTAAGAGCCTAACATTAGTAAATTCCTTTTCTATCAAAATTTATTGTTACACTGCTATGCAATGCTAAACAAATCCATTCACTTCGATTTTATAGCTTAGAACTCTGCGTATATTATCGTGAGTTTTCATTATTTTTAGCTTCACGCTGTATCCCGCATATAACGGGGTAAGGTGTAGAAGTGGCAAGACACTCCGTTCCTCGTTTTCCGACGTAATTTCGAAACATTGCTTGTTAAATGTCGAAACTCAACGCCGCATTTTGCATTGTTGCCAAAGCGAGAAATTAAAAATATTTAATAATTAATTCATTAAATGTGAATCGAACCCACAATAATCGCGTTTACAATGACACGCTCGACACAGCGGCACAACAGTTTTTATTTATTAACAAAAAAATAAATATTATTAAAAAAAAGCATATTAATACCAAAATTATGTATTAATATATTTTTTTTTTCTTCAAGATAAAAATGCAGGTAAATATGTGAAGAAACCAAATACCTCATCCGCAAATACGAAGTAATTTAAAAAACCATATTTTTCCAATATTATTTTGCTAATAACTAATATTTCTCACTATTCTCTACAAATATATAAAATTACCTAACGTTCATATAAAATGTTACTTTGAACGTAAACTTATCACCTCTTCAGAACTGAATATAACTGTTTCTCCCATTGTCATTTGAAACTTAGAAAAGGATGATTTACTGCTGTTCCGTCCATTAGTCGACTATTAGTAACCGTTATTTTAAACTATGTTATATTAGAAACTACTTTAGAGATTTAAACCACTTAATTCGTTCAAATAAAATTAAATTTATAAAATAAATCAGCTTCACGCTGTATCCCACTTTCTGCCGAATTCTAGAGGCATTGCGTGTTTAGTGGCAGAACTCAACGCCGCGCTTTGCTTCGACACCAGAGCGAAGAAACGGAAACATAAACTTAAATAAATATTTCTTCTCCTCGAGTGGAGGTCGAACCCACAACCAGTCGGTTTTACAGTCACACTGCGCCACTACTGGCCTCATATATGTAAATGTGTTCAGTAAAATTTTCTAAAAAAAATATTCTTAATCAAATATTTCTACATTTTAATTCACATAATCTTATCCACGATAAACTGTATGGTTTTACTAAAGGTCGCTCAACTACAGGTGCTGGTTTACGTCTTATAAAGATATATGAGGCTTGGGAGGGATCGCAGGACGCTCTTGGCGTGTTCTGTGATTTGTCCAAAGCTTTTGATTGTTTGCAGCACTCAACATTGATAATGACCGCTACGGTATCCCTACATTATAGGAGAACGTGCTAGGTGCACGTTATCTTTTCTCACGTCTTATTTATATGACCGAGTTCAGAGGGTTGATGTGAATGGCAAAAAATCTCCTGAGTTAGCATAGGAGTCCTACAGGAGTCCCACAGGTGTCTATTCTTGGTCTCTTTTCTCTTTTTAATATAATTATATAAGTGATTTACCATATCTAGTTGAAACGAACCATGATTTATATTGTTTGCTGATAACACTGTATTGATTTTTAAAATGAAAAGACGACCAATCGTATATGAAGATGTAAACAATGGTCTGTCGAAAGTAGTATAGTACTTTGGTTCAGTATTAATAAGTTACTATTGAAAGGTAAAAAACCTAAATATGAGATTTTTAGAACACTGAACACGAAAATTGTTAAAGTCTCTTGAATGGTGAACCCGTGGATCCTGTCGATTCTACGGTATTTCTCGGTGTCACCATTAACTCCAAATTACAGTGGGGATCTTAGAATCTTCTTATCTAAAAAAAATAATTATTAACCGACGAAGAACATCGACTTGTTTACTTTAGCTACTTCTATAGTATTATATCCTATGGGATTTTACTTTGGTGTAATGCAGCCGATATT
>DWQW01004328.1:0-20128 GCA_018249695.1 Heliconius erato demophoon | reverse complement strand
ATTCCCACATCGAAGTGGAATCATCGTTCATAGGGTTAATTTGTATTAATTTTAAATATTAATAAAGTTAGTTTTAAAATCATTTCGGTTTTTTTTCAATCATCTGTCTGCCGCTAACGTAATTCGCTGTGTGTTTGGGATACATATAAATAAATAAATGTATAGAGAAGTAAATAAAAACCAATATTTCCATATAAAAAAAAGTTTATTTACAAAAAATATTCCAAAAATAGGAATACATAAAAAAAAACTAGAATTATAAATTTTCGTTGCGTCATCGTTGTTACGTTTAAATATTAACATTTAACAGTTATTTACATCACATCAAAACATGCCGATTTTGTGTCTTTGGCATACATTTGTGTTTCTTATATAGGAGTCTAAGTTAATATGTTTAAAGTTAATAATTTTTTTAAGGGTTATTCCTCCATTCATCCATTTGAAAAGAAAAATACTTTTTACTTTTTTTTTTAGAAAATGCACCTTTAAAAAATTAACGTCATTTGAATCAGTGTCACTTAAAAACTCAATTAAATTTTTATTAAGTTTATAATATTTAGAGACAGAAAAAAAACAATAGTTCTTGTCGTATATTTTGTCCGTTATACAGTTATGCTACAAAATCATTTGTAAAATATTCAAAAAATAAGTATAAAAATATACCTTTACATCTTTTAAACTACAAAACCGATTTTAATGCGATTTTCAATAATAGATTAAGAAATTCAAATTCTTATTCAGTTTCTATTATAGGAAATTAACTAATATATAGATACTTTTTTAATGTTGTAGGATCTGAATTCATATTTATCTTAATGTTAAGCCCGTATGAATCGTTTGATGTATATATTAAAGTCAGATAGCCAAAGAGTAATAAACTATAAGAACCGTAATATAGTGATAAGTTTATATTAAAATAAATATATTTAAATTATGGGCTATTCATTTTTCTTTCATGTACTTATATTTTATCATATGTGTCTATAACTTAAAATATTTGTATTACAATAAAATTAAAATATTTTGAAAATTTCAGATTTTCAAGTAGCGACTAAATTGTCCATTTTTAAATAAAATTGAAGATATATAACTAAAATTATATGTATATCATTAAAAAAATATATTCGCCTACTTCTTATTATAAGATACATTTTAATTTTTAAAAGTGATATTGACCAAAAATTGTTTTTTTAACATATTTTTCATGAAAAAAAAACCTTTTTTTAAAGTTGATTTACGCCGTTTCTCGCAAAGTGGGTAGACAAAAGGAAATTTATATCAAGATATTGTTTTGCCTTATTCTCAGAACGAAGAATCAAAAATACTTCATTCACCTTTTGACATCGAACCCACAACTGTCGCGTTTTGTTTTTGTTCCTTAAATAAAATTCTCATAAACTTATATATATAATACATACAATACAATAAAAGATCTCATTTAAACCTAATTTCATACAATAGCTAAGGTAGTTGTGGTGGTATTATGGTCATCCCTAACATGCAATTCCTGATGTAGACCAGCCTCTTTTAGAATCCTCATCCTGGGTCCAAGGGGTACTCCGAGAGCTCTCAGTTTGTCTTCTCCAACGTATGGCAGTTCTGCAGCACCAACTTTTTCTTTTTCTAGGAGTGCCGCGTATTTCTGTATAGAAAAATGAAATATATTCAAACAATATAGCTTTTACAATATTTATTTTCATTTTCTTACAGTGGAGTGGGTAGAATCCCCATTCTAGTGTTAAGACTCTACGCTGTCCATTTTTCGTCCATTTTAGAATTATTACGTGTTAGATGACTATGTACACCCAACTACGTCCAACGTACCACAGAAATAAAGTAAATATAATTGTGGATATGATTCATACTTGAGAAAATGAACTATTTAATATTTTAGTTCCTTCGGTCTGGCAATGAATGAAAGCGCAGCGTTGATGTTCCCCATTCAATACTTAGTGTCTTCAGAATTCGATGGAAAATGGAGAGGCTCTCTCTGCCTATCCTGCTTCATGAGGGATGCAGATACAGTGTGAAGCTAAAAAAAGACAGCTAAAGCTATTTCTTTTTAGGGTTTCGTAATCATAAAAATGTATCTTTATAATTGTGTCATGTCCGTCTGTCCGTCAAGCCGTCTGTTCATTGAGAAAATGGTTTCATAAAAAGTAAGAGACTAAAGTCAACAGAAACTTAAACTTAAAAACAACATACCTCATAACCCAATTTCTTCAAGAACAGTCTCATGAGCGGTGGTTCGTCTCCAAAGAACTTGGTGAGTCTCTTCACTCTGTCAGGGTTACTGAAGGAGTAGGGGTCGAGGTGTCGCTGGTGACCCGACCTTATGTATTGTTGTGATCTGAAAATATTTAATTAGATACATATTGATACTCAAGTTTTTTATTTTATTAACTGCTGTTGAAAAAGACGCATGAAACCATCAAGATCAGTATCAATTACTTTTAATCTCCTATACCAGACATATAGGTATTTTCTGTTTTTCCTCTTATTATTATACGACAAAAGCTAACTACTAAAACTTTTATATATTATTTAATATTTTTTTTCTGAATTCAATTATTTATTTATCTACATTACCTGTACATATGCCTTAGAGCAGCTAGCTCAGCTCGTATGGCGTCCATCTCCTGCATGACCAGGTGGTGCGTCCTCATCTCGCTGGAGAGGTGCGCCACCGACCGCGCCAGCGTCACCACGTGCGCCTCGAGACGTTGGAAACGCTTATTCACACCCTGTATGAGAATAAATAGTTATAAGTGATTTTTTTTTCACGCGGTATCCTGCACGGATTATGGTAGGCCTATTGTTAAGACACTCCGTTCCCCCAATTTCTGATCAATTCTGGAGGTATTGCGTGTTGAGTGGCCGAGCTCAACACCGCACTTTGCTTTAACTCCAGAGCGAAGAAATAATAATAAGAATGCAGTAGAATTTGAACTTGCATTCCTTTATTAAGACATTGAAACATTTAGAATATTAAGTTATTCTTTTTGGTTTAGATATGGTAAAACTTTTATATTCTTTTCAAAATTTATTTGTAGTAAATATAAAATTTTGAATATTTTAGTCCATAAGATGCTTTCTGTATATGTTATAATCCTTCAGCGTTGTCATGTTTAAATACAGAAGATTTGAATAAATTCAAATTTTATCATATAAACTAAGCTATTTTATATTTGAAGATTTGTATGCTTATTAAAATTCCGATGCCGGGACTTCAACCCGCGACCTGATTGATTATATATAATTTAGGTATTATTATTTGATATGTTTAAAAATTATGTGTAAATAACTTAAAAGCTGCATTACAGAAAAACAGGAGTATTATAAAACGCGGACGCTGATGAAGTAACACGTCTGCACTATGTGATAATTGGTGCACAATAGAGTAACTTACAATTTATGCCATTAAATGGAAATATAATTATACTTTATGATGTTTTTGTTTTCTTGATGATAAATAATTCATTCAACAAACGCGGCGTTTAGATCTGTAGAAATGACAGGTCCTCAACGTCATATAAATATTATAAAAGAAATTTAAAAAATGCACTTAAATACCTTTAAGTCATGTTTCTTTCTATGTTCAGTGGAACTACGTCGCTTGTCACGAGGACGACTGCTCACGGAGCTGGACGGTAGCGACGACATACTGCCGTAGCGCCGTTTGGACGATAACCTGGAAGAACAATGGATAGATAGTCCAAATATTTATATTTGTGTACACGTTGCTATGGGAATTGTTTTGGTGTTAGAAGCAGCGGAAACTGTTGTCGTAGGTATTGAAATTCCGTGTAAATATTGAAATGCTTACAGGAAGCCCTATCTGTGTTATAATTAATTGACATAATAAAATGTTGTAATGTTGGAATTTTGTTGTTGACTTAACTTTTTTTTATATTTCTAAAGCATTCAAGAATTCTTTTAATTTTTCTAACTTTTCGTTATAGAGATTAGTCGAATCGATTTAAAATATAATACGTAGGTATGATCTTCTCTTGTATAGTTTCGAATTCGAATTCTAATCTTTGAATTAGAAGTGAAAAATTTCAACACAGCAAATCATGTTAAAAACAGTCTATCTAATATCTCTCCAGGATATATTTTCCACTATCGCAAAAATTACTAAGCAAAAGCGGACGAGGTCGCGTGTGAGTCGATAGTAAGCTATAACCATAATTCCCCAACCGACCTAGGATCCCAGGTGGGGGCCCTAGCGCCCGGCTTCCGCACGCCCAGCAGCTGCAGCACCTCCGCGTACATGGTCTCCAGCCCGCGCAGCTGGCGGCGGATGGCGCGCGCGTCGTTGGACGCGTCGCTGTCGCTGCGGCCCTCTAACAGCGACGATAGGTCGAGGCTGCGCGTGGTTGTGGATGTCATGTCGGTGTCGAGGGCTAGGACTGAAAGTAAAATATTTAGTAAGTTAAGTTAAGTACCGGTTAAGGCCAGTCGTGGCGCAGTGGCACGAAGTGTGACTGTAAAACCGACTGGTTGTTAGTTCGATCCCCACTAGAGAGAGGTGATGAAATATTTACTTAAATTTATATTTCTATTTCTACGCTCTGGTGTCGAGGCTAAGCGCGGCGTCGAGTTCTGCCACTCAACACACAATACCTACAGAATTCGATTGAAAGTGGGGTACACACATTCCTTCAGGAACTACCAAACTATAGAGATATTCTTAGCTGAGTGGAGGACGTTAAATTATCGTTGCAGTTTGTCTTCGTACTAGAACGAGAACATGAGCTCATAACCTCACGTGAGAATCAAACTCACAACCGTGGCACATGTAGTCTAACGTGTAACGTCCAGTGTTTACTACGTAAATATATATATATATATATATATATATATATATATATATATATATATATATATATATATATATATATATATATATATATATATATATATATATATATATATATATATATATAACTACTATTAAATTAGATGACCTTTTAAATTAAGTCATTGTTTTTTATTTACTACTTACTAGCTCTTGCTGACTCATTGATTTGATTTTATATTTAATTGTTTAATATTTATTATATAAAATATGATTGACATCCTGATTTGTATATATCAATACACACAGGAATCATACAAGGATTTTAAAAAAATAGTTAAAATGTGCAAAAGTATAACTTACGATGTTTTTTGTAATGGTGGTCGCGTTTCGAAGAGTGTTTCTTATGTGAGTGCCAGCGAGGGGACTCGCGCCCGCGACGCCTCTCGTCTGGATATTCTGATGATCTGCCTGGAAGACTGTAACCAACGTGTGCAGATTATTAATAAATAAAATACACAGAATCATTCATCATTAATAGAAATTTATAAATCATTACAATAAATACAGGAGCTTTTAATAAAAACCAACATAAACATACAAACGATTAACAGTAAAAAGAATAGACTAAAATAAAACCTTTCAATGAAAGTAACAAGAATTATAGATTCTAAATCTTAAATTGAAATAATTAACATGTAATAGCCTAGCCTTTATCGGCAAAAAGATACAATAGCCAACACAAAAATATTATTTTATTTAAACTAGTAGGTCGTGAGATCATCACCTTCTCCAACAAACAAACTCTTCAGCTTTGTAATATAAGTGTAGATGACTAACCTGTTTCTCTTATGCAGGTCTGAAGACGGCGACTGTGGTGGCAGTGGAGGTGTCATGGATCCGTCTGAGCTCTCAGAACTATCCAGACGCATGCTAGATAACTTTGGTTCTAGTATTTGCCTTAATTCACATTCCACTAGGTCCGCCCATTCGTTTTCTACAGCTGAAAAGGATGTCAAACAAATCTGTATATATATTATCGATAAATAAAGATTTTATATTTAACCATGAGGAGGAAATGCAAAATATCTCTTTTTAGCTTTACGCTTTATCCTTAGCGGGGTAGCCAGAGAGAATGGGGCGGAGAACATATTTATTATAGTTTACTGTAATCTTTCTATTATAGTTAGTACCTAAATATTACTAATTCTATGAAGTTAATAATAAAATCATCGTCTTGTAAATCTTGCAGTAATATGTAAAAGTAAATTAAGTCTTACGAGGCCCAGGGTTCTGTTGGCTGGTTCCCGGTTGAGGCTGAACTCTAGACCCTACAGCATCTGAGTCAGCTGAGGTATCATGTAAACTTGCATCTGGTCTCCGCCCGCTGGAATATGCTACACTACCCCTTCCTGAATCCACATTTGACGACTGACCACCATTTTTGTCATAATCTGAAAAGTTATATTTATCTAAGCATCCGGCCAAGAAGATTTATTTATAAGGCGAGGAATATTGAAGAATTTTAACAATTTATTTTTAAATTGTGTCATCAGCATAAATATATAACAAAAGAATAAAAACCATTTATAATATACTTTTTTTTATACCTGAACTAGCGCCAGATCCACTAGCTTTTTTTCCACTCGCTTTTAAATCTTCTATTCTATTTGGTGTTTGTCTCGACGAAGATGGTTGCGGGTTGTAAGCTTCAGCTTTAGCGCTTGAATTATATACACTATCCACGGACTTTTGGCTTACAATATCATCGTTCCTTTCTAATACTTCACCGCTAGACGTTGATGGTTCTTGCCTTTTTCCTATAGAGTCAGGAGTTCTTCTCGATTCTTTATGGCTATCTGGTGTTCGTCTGTACATTTCATGACGATCATGCCTTTGAGAATCAACTGACCTACCGCTTGTTCGAGTCCTGTCTTCGAAACTTGATCTACCTTGTGCTGCTAGTCTTACTCTAAAGCCTCCATCATCAGACTCTTCTCTTCGTTCTTCGTTTCTTGGACTTTCATTTGGTATACTATCTAATAGGTTACCATGCGAATTTCTTCGGGATCGGTCGTGTATTTGAGGAGTTGTGACTTCTTGTCTATGTTGCGGTTCATCTAATAGATGTGGATGTGATGCCGCTCTCCTCCCCTCAACTAAACCTCGCTGTCGTATTATCTCTCTTTCTAATTGCTGAGGGCTTCGAAGATCTAGCCTTGAGTGGGAGTTGTTGTCGAACTGTAATAGTTAATAATTTAAATATTAGTATTTTTTTTTAATTTCAAGTTTTTTTAGATCGCTCACATTATACTTGATTCTTTAATAGCCATTGAGTTCATATAAGGCAGTCTTCAACAATCATTGGTCACGATATACGCACATAAAACGTTTTTGGATTTTTATGGATACTAAAATAAAATTTAGATATGATTCGTTTGAGAACTAAACGTGATAATGTATTCACACATTATGATATTCGGTAAAAAAAAATATGTGTTTTAAATGAAACTATTTTAACCGGATTAATCGCCTATGTTTTGTATCTTTATACATTTTTGGAAACCCGACGTTTCGAACACTTTGCAGTAGTCGGTGGTCACGGGTAGACTGAGGTGGCATTCGTCATTGACATAATTATTATATCAGACTACCTTATGCTACTACCTTTGACATAATTAATATACCATATTTATTATATAATATTCGAGTCATATAAATTTAACACACGACTTAAACATATTACTACATGGGATAACACATTATAAGATTAATAAAAAAAAACCATTTCCTATACAGATTTTTAGAAATACGAGGCCGTCGTGGCACAGCGGCACGCTTAGTCAGACGGCTTTACAGTCGTCAACGCGGCGATTGTGAGTTTGATTCCAAATCGGGGAAATGAAACATTATTTCCTGGTTGTGGTAACAAGATAAAGCGCGCCATTGGATTCCATAGCTCAATGTGCAGTGTCTCGAAAATTGGGCGGTGTGTGGGGAATGGAGAGTCTTAACACTAAATTCTCTTCACCTACCTAGCTAAACGCGGGATATATTGTGAAGCTAAAATCAAGAATAGTCCAATAAATTCATACAGACAATAACGAAGTAAAACTTATACACAGCGATATCTCATAGTAAAGTACTTGTTATTTTAATTGTACTCCGTGGGAAAGTCTAATTGTTGAGAAGTCATTGTGCTTTGTTGAACTGAGAAACGGTCGTAAGAAAGGCGAGAATTATTGCTGTAATTTTTTGATACTGCCCCAAGAGTTTTAGATCGTAAAGTTTTGCAATTAAGATGACTGTACTTATTTATCAAGGATCTGGGTTTTCAATCAAATTCAAATTCAAATAATTTTATTAAGATAAGAAGTTACATGCTTCATTTTTTGAACGTCAAATAATTTACCACCAGTTCACTAAAGTTAATGCCTCAGACCTGAGAAGAGCCGGCGCAAGAAACGAGGCAGGACTTATTTTTTTTAAATCAATTTTAAACACATACATATTTAATTATAAAAAGACTTTAATGTAGTTGCAATTGCCATAGGTTCGATTTCTACTCAATACAAAATGCTTCAGATTCAGAAGGTAAAAAACAGTAAAAAGAAATTATAAAAATATTATTCGGTGTCAATTGATTTACTGTCTCGCCATCAAATGACAGAAGTCAGATACTAGATATAAACAAAACGTGTATACTTTAATTAAAGATTTTGCGTTATTCGCTATTGCACAGTGAATTATTAGTTTGTTTAATTATGTATATTGCAATATTTTAAAGTAATAGGTAATGCCTATTAAGACAGAGGTCATGAGTTGGATTCCCACACAAATTGTGTAATTGTACAATTTATAATATTTTAAATAAGTACTAAGGTAATAAATACTAGTGACCTAAAAACAAACAGCTTCGCGCTTTTTCCCATAAAATAGGATAAACAGAAGGAATCTAGTGTTAAGACACTCCGTCACACTAATCTAGAAGACTAAATACTCGATTATAGTAATGACCTGTGGCTGAGGTCCAGTCTTCAAGGAGGTAAAGTTAGCCATAGACCTAACATCCAGGTCTCGTTGGTATACTGCACTCCTCCTTCCGGGAGGTCCATATTGTTGATACAGGGCATCAGCTCCTAACGCTTGGGGCCTCGTCGCCAGCATTTCTTGGGACCTGGCTTGTTGATTTAGCATCATTTGTTGTTGCACTATTTGTTGTTGTTGTTGCATT
Source organism: Heliconius erato demophoon (assembly GCA_018249695.1). NCBI lineage: Eukaryota > Metazoa > Arthropoda > Insecta > Lepidoptera > Nymphalidae > Heliconius > Heliconius erato. The sequence goes on along the minus strand of DWQW01004328.1, from coordinate 11,093 downwards.
AATTGTCTGTAAAGAAAGCACATTTTTATATATATTTAATTCATCACGCTTTATTTCGCATATAGTGGGATAGGCAGAAATAGATAGATCTCACTATTTTCAGGTCGATTGTTGCCCTGATTGGGAATCGAACCCATAGTCATCACGTTTACGGTCAAAGAACCTTTTTTATTATTTAAACAATACAAAAATCATTAGAGATATTTTTCTTGATGAACCATTGTTAATATTGATTCGTAAAATTCAATGAAACAATTTGTAAGGATCGTTTGTGTATGCAGTGCCTGATATTAGATATTGAAGATATCAGACAGTAAAAAAAAAAAAAAAATTCCAGTCTTCACATATTAATAGCACATATTAATTAAAATAGTCCAAAAGTATCCTCTACTATCAATCCTATCCCTCACAAAACGTTCTAAAATATATAAAAGATTAAATTAAATTAGCTTCACGTTGCATCCCGCACACAGCAGGGTAGGCAGAGGGAACATAGTGTTGAGACACTCCGTTCCCCACTTTCTGTCGAATTTTGGAGGCATTGCGTGTTGAGTGGCAGAATTCTAGCAGTCGGTTACAGTCACACTTTGTGCCACTGCGCCACAACTGGCCTCAAATAATACTAACTACCGGCCTAACGTATATTATGATAAAATATAAGAGATATAAATTACTTTATTACAAATTAAGTACTCATAAAATAATTATTCATACACTCATAAATTTTGTATACAACAAAGAAACAAAACAACTTACATAAAAATCTAGAATCTAATATGAGAGCTATAATAATTTTCTATACATCGCATGATGTTTCTCAAGGAAGGAGGGCAATCTTATTCAATGCTAAAGAGCAGTTATTTAGCAAGTGTTGTAATTAGTAGTGACTCGTAAATTACATACTTTAACAAGCCTTGTAACACTGTTACGTGTGTACGCTATGGTATCTAGTTCAATTTTCTAACGGAAGATGGAAAGAATAAAAAAGAAGCTTTATAGCAGGATAGGCAGTGGGAGAAATATGATAAGACACTCCATTCCTCTCAACACTCATATATCGAAAACTGTTGCCCCAATTTTCGAGACATGAGTGTTGAAGGGGGAACTCAACGCAATACTTTGTCTTGTTACCAAAGTGAGACAAAGAAAATAAAGAATTTATTACCCAGTGGCAATCGAGATACTGCGTCTTACGTAAGTTAATATTATTGGCAAAACACATGAAAAATATAACTACAGTTAGATGATTATCATCATATTTAACTCACCTATGTGGCGAAGGACTAGGATATGCCATGTTGTTAGCCATCGCATGCCCGTACTGCATATCCGGTCGGTTTTGTGGCATTGGTCGTCCATATATCCCTTGTTCCACTTTCCGTGGAGTTTCTCTAGGAGTCACCTGTTCGGGCTCCGGCCTTTTCCTCTCTTCTATATTATTAAGTCTTGCTTCTTCTGCTTTTTCTTCATTGCCATCTTTATTCTTGAATCTGCTTGATATCATATCTTTAAGTGTGTGATAAGTTTTGCTAACAGATTTATTACTTTTTGGTGCATCTCGAGTACTATCTTTTCCAGTTTCTACTGTAACTGTTACATGGGAATTATTTTGTTCGGGTTTGTAAGTGTTTTTGGCTGGAATAGGTGGTTTTGGGGAGTCATAATTTTGTATGTTCCTCGCAACAGCTCCTTGATTTGGATTTTGGTTTTGATGCATCGCATACCCGTAATTTTGTTCGTATTGTCTGAAATCCCCAGATGGCCCCGCTTGTTGGTTCTGGAATAATATTAGAAAAATGTTACTATAAATAAATATTTTTAATTAGTTAATGTATATGCAATGCATGATGGAAAATTCAAAGAAATATGTTATTTTTTTCCTAAGCAACAAGATATGTTAAACAACATTATGTTATATTATATCAATATTATCATGAGGCCAGTAATGCGCAGGGGCACAAGCGTTACTGTAAACGCGACCGGTCGTGGGATCGATTTTCACTCGGAGTAATAAAATATTTAAAATGTTTATTTCCTCGCTGAGGCGAGACAAAGCGATGCGTTGAGTTTCGCCACTCAAAATGCCTCTACTATTCGGCGGAGAGTGGGGTATGGAAGTGTCCTAATGGAAACAGAATTATTAACATTAAGTTCCCGTGTTACCTCTGTCTATCTTGCTATAGGCGGGATAAAGTATAGAGATGTTTCACTTGTCATTCTATTAGATACATTCTAGTAGAGACACCATACTCTATTACCGTAAGACTTCTAATGTAGATTGGTATTTGATTGAAAGAAATAAAAATAATTTCTTTGTAAGGTACAGTCATATTTTTTAATAAAACACAAGTACGATCAATATCAAATCATATCAATTCAGTTTCAGGCTGTATCCCACACACAGCAGGGTAGGCAGAGGAAACCTAGTGTTAGACACTCCGTTTCCCATTTTCCGCCGAATTCTAGAGGCAATGCATGTTGAGTGGCGGAACGCCGCGCTTTGCCTCGACACCAGAGCGAAGGAATGAAAATATAAATAAATATTTCATTTCCTCGAAGGGGGATCGAAACCACAACCAATCGTTTTTACAGTTACACTTTGTGCCCCTGCGCTACGACTGACCCAAGTAAGATAATATTTTTTAATAAAAGGCATTATTAAAAAGTAAGCGCTTTTTAAGCACAGCTCTTTGTAACATGGGAATAGAACCCAGAACCGTTGAATGAAGAATATGTTACGCGCAGTGGGAACGCAAGAACAATGTATTGTTAAAGTATGAAAAGGCAGTGAACTGTAATTTATACGAGCTAATACTCCTGACTTTGTTTCAAAATCTTTTTAATATAATATCGTTACTATCGTCTGAGGCCAGTCTTGGTTCATAGACACAAGAGTGAGACAGAACGTAGATTCGATTCCCACTCGTGGAAATGCAATGTTTGATATTCTTATTTCCTTGCTCTGGTAACGAGACAAGACGTAGAGTTAAGTTCCGCCAATCAACTCGCAATGCATTCAGAATTCGACGGAACGTGGGGAACGGGAATCTTAATGGAAATGGAGTTTATTGTATTTGCTAGATGGCTAGAACGTGAAATAAAAAAATAGAGGAGTATTTACTTCCACACTGTGAACAAGTGCAGCACTTAGAAAAAAATAACCCTCCGGGGTTCCTCAATAAAATGTAAACTTCTTATTGTATAAAAAAGCTTTTTTCTTTTCAAAATTTAGTTTTGTAAATGTTCGCGTTTATTATACATAAAATAAATTGATTTTAATTAGAATATTTCCGGCGGAAGCCAACGCCGAATATTATAAACCAAAACATAAAAAAAAAATTAACTCGAGTGGAAATTGAAGTTAAAACCACTGCGGGCAAATGTAACTATAATGCATTATTACATCATTCATATAAAATACGAAGATTTTTCTGAGATGTACCGATTTAGATAGCTCTATAATTTTCATTGTATTACAGGTTTAATTATTACTTTAAGATAGTGATGTATGTTTAATGGCGATTCAGCATGAACTGCATTTAAATATAGAATACTTAATTTAAAATAAAAAATAAATCAGCTTCACGCTGTATCCATCACACAGCAGGGTAGGCAGAGGGAACCTAGTGTTAAGACACTCCGTTCCCCACTTTCTGCCGAATTCTGGAGGCATTGCGTGTTGAGTGGCAGAACTCAACGCCGCGCTTAGCCTCGACACCAGAGCGAAGAAATGGAAATATAAATTTTAAGTAAATATTTCATTTATCTCCTCGAGTGGGGATCAAACCCACAACCAGTCGGTTTTACAGTCACATTTCCACCGCTGCGCCACGACTGGCCTCAAAAAGTTGTTAAAATAAATATTTTCAGTTAAGAAGGATAAGTAAGGTAAAGTTATTTTTGATTAAAATAGTGTTATACTCGACATATTCGAAATTCTCTTAAGAAAATATTTCGATTTATTTCTTTTTAAATGAATAGTTCCAAGTTTTTATTATTTCTTATTAATTACTACAAAAAATATCTCCGCATATAATACAGTAGGCAGTGGTCACCTGGAGTTAAGACACTGCGTTCCCCATGCACCACTTATTACCGAGACATTGCGTGTTGATTATCGGAACTCAACGCCGCGCCTTGACTGGTCACCAGAGCAAGAAAATGAAAATAATTGATTCAAGGAAATCTTCCTGTAAAAATTACAATGTAGTCAAACAGTTATATGATATAATTAAGTTGCAAGTCCAGTCGGCACGTTCCAATGCAAAGTAAATACAGCCTTTCATACTAATGTCATAATATACATACATACAATCATTAAATTCATTAAATTAGTGTGGAATCTAGCTGATTTCTATATATTTTTTGAATTTATGAGAAAACGTGAGAACCATAAATAATACTAAAAATATGCTTTCAAAATTCTTAAGATACTCGTGAAAGTTAAGTTAAAATCAGTTCACCCCTTTCTAAAATAAACTTAGACAAATAAATACGTTAACATTTTTTTATTTCATAAATAAACAAATGTAATAAAAACCTTAATTTAGTTTAATTAAAAAATATATTATAATATATACAGTAAGTATGTGAACTTAAAGTTATCGCGTTCAATAAATAAGTTATAATGACTATAGGTCAAAATTGCTTAGAATTTGGTCCTATTCGATAAATGGACTATTTACCATACTTTTTTAAAATATTGAGTGAGTGCTTCTAAAATTTGTGTGTTAAAATAAACAAACTAAAGTGGAATTAATATAGATTTAATTATTTTTTATTAATAAATAAACCAAATATTCAAGATTAATAAAAATAAAATTACCTACATTTTCAATAGAAAACTCCACCATTTTGTATTTTTTTTCTTTCACGTCTTTCACGTGTCACGTAATCATATTTATATTAAGCACTTATATTAAAAAAACACTAATAAACACTCTATTTTACAAAATTTTACGTATATTTATATGAATTAAAATAATAAACGATTTATAAATATTTATATGTAAAGTGGATGCGTTCGTTTGTCGCCCGCACTGAGGTAGCACTAGTGCATCGTAGCGGAGGCGCGTGCGGGCTCGCTACGCCGAATCTAATTTGAGTACCGTTGTACTATAAATCCATTTACTATTTAATAGAAATGTTAGTATCTTGCTTTCGATTTAGTTAGGTATACAGGTATGGTCAAAATTACTTGTTTTGTATTTCAGAAAAAAAAAAATTGTAATACTTTGAAAAAATAACTATAATTTTGCTGCTTAGTTAAATATATAAATAAAAAAGCAACTTCACACTTCACGCTTTTCCTGTGTTTAGGAGAACAGGTAGAAAGAACCTAGTGTTAAGACATTCCGTTTCCCTATATAAGCATTGTATGAATTATTTTCAAAAGGTTTCGTTTCTTTTAACACGATCTTTATGTTAAAAAATGAGAGCATAGAATATGTATAATATATTTGTCACATATTCCCCACTATATAATACCACTATAGAAAGTAGGGAACGGAGTGTCTTAACACTAGGTTCCCTCTGCCTACATTCCTGTGTGCGGGATACAGCATGAAGCTGATGTCACATATTTAATGCTAGATGTTACCCGTCGTTTCGCCCTTGTTATCAAATTGCAAAAACTTTGGCAAGCAGACTATGTATGATCACATAGATATTAAACTACATTAACAATCATTATTTCTTTGTGAAAGTTAATTATCCTGTCATGTAATATACGATAATACATATACTTAAATAATATATATGTCAAAGTGTAATATTCTCTAAATATATAATAAAACGTGAAGTTAAATTTAAAGTGTAATATTATGTAACTAAACACGTTAGGCTGTCGTGGCACGGCGTTAAGCTGTAAGCGTGACATTATGGGCGCGATTCCTTCACTCGGTGGATATAATTATTTTTTCCTTGTGTTCACTTTGATCAGATAATGCGCGGTGTTCAACTTCGCGATCCAAGAATGTATCTAAAATTCGCGATCCAAGAATGTATCTAAAACTATGAAAAATCAAGGTGTCTTAACATTATGTGTCTTCTACCTAGCCTGCTCCGCGAGAAAAATTTGAAGCTGTTAACATAATTTTGTAATATTTAATAAAAATATTTCTTTATTCTGACTTACAGTTCTAATAATAGGAAAGTAAGTTACGTATATCTCGATCAGACAATAATGATCGCGCATCAATATTACAGATTCGATCCGGATTAGCTTACTTTCACTGCCATAACGCTCTTGTTTTGTATTGTATTATTTTTATTTTTAACCTGATTTATAATTTAATTATGTAGTATATACTGAAAATACTTCAAAATCGTATTTATAAAATATTTGAACAGATTTTTAATCGGTTATAATTATTAGTAAGAATATTGGTTTTAATTTTTTAAATGTTATTGTTGTTTTAAGCACAAATCAAGTGTTAATTTTGTTTTCTATTTTAAATATTGTATTAAAGTAAAGGGAAGCAAATAAAAGATCTCTTAATTACCTTTTAATTATTTTACAAATATACATTGTCTGTTGAGGGAACTCAATTCAAATATATATATATATATATATATTTAAATTTCCATGTCTCTGATTGCCATGATTTTAATACTTCAATGACTTTACAGTAATTGTCATATAGACATTTTATAAACTAAATAAGAATCAGTTTCACGCAGTATCCCACATACAGAAGAGCAGAGGGAACCTAGTGTTAAGACTCCGTTCCCCACTTTTTGCTGAATTCTGGAGGCATTGCGTGTTGAGTGGTGGAACTTAACGGCGCGCCTCGACACCAGAGCGAAGAAATGGAAATATAAATTGAAGTAAATATTTCATCTCCTCGAGTGGGGATCGAACTCACAACCAGTCGGTTTTACAGTCACACTTTGTGCCCCTTCGCCACGACTGGTTTCAATGTAATTTTATAAGATTATTATATCTATATTAAAGTACATTTTATACAAAACTGTATTTAACATTAATATATTAGTTACACAATCGTTGTAGGACGCGCGCACGCGCTCGAAACCGTTCTCTTCGCTGTAAGAGGCCGGCGGCGCGTGCGCAGAATATTTAACAATTGAATCACGATATAACAAAGGATATCTAAAATATTACTATTTAAGACTTTATTGATGACTGTCTAGCGTTGAATATTTAGTTAGAACTGTTTGTTTAGAAGCCGATATATATGTATAGTTATAATATGTATCTATATTTGGCCTGGATTTTGCTTCTTTAGAAAAAAATTAAAGTTTTTGTCAGACGTGTTAGTGGTTTTTGATGGTCAAGAAAAGGCTTAGTTAGATCAATTGCAAAGTAACTTTTATAAAGTTTTAAATACAAACAGCAAGTAATTGTATAAATATCATATACGAGTATTCTGCTACGTTTAAATTTTTATAAAGAATAGTCGTCGCCCGAAATTTTCTGCGGATTTTAAAACGTTATATGGAAAAATGAATTTTCTGGTGGGAAATTATTAGAATTTCTTATAATAAAGCACGTAACTTCTTATTTTCATTAAAATTATTTAATTTTGCTGTTTAAAATATCATTATTTTCTTAGAAGTTTAGCAACTTCATTGCTGATTCCACTCTCCTCGTTATTTTCAATTTTCAATAACAATACGCATTGTGTAGATAGTTCTGACATCGAATTTTAGTCATATTAATTTCTTTATATGTAAATGAACGAATAGGTAAATGTGAATGAATTTGAGCAATATCGATTCATACAAGAAATTCATTTTCTGCCACTTCGCGGAACCCAACGCCGCACTTTTGACTAATATGCTAAATATAAATGCCTCCAAGTCGGAACTGAATCTAGATTCGTTGCATACAATCAGATAGAATATCTAACGGTACCTTTTTTTATCTTTACTTAATCTTTACAATGTATCCCGCATGATACGATGATGGTATGGCAGTGTGGGCGGCGAATATCTGCGAATCAAGTGCTAAGACACTCCATTTCCATTAAGACACTACCGTTCTCCATTTTCGCACATATTTGTAGGCGATGCTTGTTGAGTGGCGGAACTAAACGACGCGCTTTGCTGTGCTCGTTACCAGAGCCAGAAAATAAAAATATTGAATATTTCGTTCCTCGAGTGGGCATCGCACCTACAACTTATCACTGCGCCACAACTGGTCTCAAAAAATAATAATAACTTTTAATAATGTATGTATGAGAATAGTATTCATACATGTCCTAATTAACTCGGTGGTTATGGTTTCAAAGTTTAGTCATTGTAATGTATAATACATTTTTTATAGCTGCATGCTGTATGCTACAACCAATAAGATAGGCAGAGGAAACCTGGGAACCTAGTGTTAAAGGCACTTTCATTCCCTACTTTCCGTTAAATTCTGGAGGTATTGCGTATTGAGTGGTGAAAATCAACACCAAAGCAAAGAAATGAAAAAAATAAGTATTTCATTTCTTCGAATGGGAATCGAAACCACAATCTGTCACGATTACAATCATACTTGTCCCCCTGCGCCACGACTGGAATTAATATGTATAATACATATGTAGAGTATAGAAATAAACATGTAACCTAAAACCTACTCTACATTAAGCTTCTTGACGACCTTGTGAAATTTTATTAATAATATTTAAACCAAACTAAATTATATAATTACATTCTTCAAGAACCAAATGTTAATATGTATATATGTATATGAGAATATGTTGATTTGTCCGTCCTTCCTGCTTAACGAGCGAGGTGACAAGCGAGGCATAACGATAAGTTCTTTGCCCCACGGCTCATACTCACGCACTAGCTGAGGTATGGGCAGTGAAGCTTTTAATAGTAAAAGCTAGATCTGTTTTATATTTCTACAAACTTTTATTATATATTTTTTCAATTGTATATCGTATATAGCAGGGTATATAGAGGGAACCTAGTGTAGAATACTCGTTCTACACTCTCTGTTCAATTTTCGGGTCTTAGAGTGTTTGGAATTAGAAGAGAGGAAATAGACAAGTTTCCACTTAATAGCAGAGAGCATGATTTTTTTTCACCATCACACTGTGTCCCACAAATAACAGTCTAGAACTATAATAAGTCTGGAAATAATCCCCATTTTCTGTCGACTTTTCAGGCATTAAGTGTTGAGTGGCGGAACTTAACGCAGCGCTTTGCCTTGGTACTAGAGTAAGGAAAATGAAAATATCAATAAGTAATAACTTAATCCTCCAAGTGGAAATCGAATCTACAATAGTCACGTTTATAGTCACACACTTGTGTCCCTTGGCCACGACGGCGAAGCTGTAAATATGTTTAGACATGCTTACATATATCTAAACTTTTTTGTATTAGTAAAGAAAACAAGTTGTGAAATTGAAAGATTTGTTTGAAATACATTATACGTACATAAATATATGAAAATAACGCTATTCTGGTATAATTGGAAAAGTCTGACTGCGCACCGTGGAAAACTAATATTTAAAATTTTCAAACTCTTGTGGTACGATTGGTCAAAGTGTAAAATAATATGCAACATTTCTGACGGAAAATGGATGAAGTCAATATCCCCATATCAGCAAATATATGAGAATTTGGAGACTTTCTTGAAAAAAGTTGAAGGAATCAAGAATACAGACCTAATGTTTCTTTCTAGCTACCAAGCATCTCGAATAGTGTAACAGTTATAAATCATCATTGATGATTGTTATATCGCCAAGATGACACAAACTAAAGATTTTTATAACATTTTTTAAGTGTTATGTTATACTTGGACGTTTTGCAAGAGGCGCGGGCTCAAATCCCGCTACGTTTAAATTTTTATACATTTCTAAAAAAGTATAAACTAAAGATTGATTATCTTTCTATATATAGAAAGAAATATACGTATGTATATCTATACATTAAGGTACATACATAATATGTAGACACTAGAAAGGCGGAGTGAGGTTACGAAACGTTTCATTATAAACAATGAAATAACAAAAACAACTTACAATTGCCTCGCATTTTCTTTTCCACCACACTTTGTTCATATGATAATTACCAAGAACAGCCTTTACAACTTTCATTTACTTTGACTTTATCGAATTTATAAAGAGAAGATTTGAGAAAATTAACATTTTAAATGATTTAATGAATATCTATTTTTTAAAAAAGTATTTTTTTCAAAACGGAGAATCGGCTTAGATTCGAGATATTGCGTGTTGAGTGGAGACGAAGACCTACTATTAAAAAGATTCCTTTGCTTATTCTATTTGCACTATCTTCTATTGCATTTGCCTTGCTATATGCAACATAACGCGTGAAAATAATAAAATTATTAAATATATTTTTGTTAAAAAATACCTCAGCATGAGTCCAAGCAGAAAGAGCCTTTGGTGGAGTATCAGGTGCCACAGCGCCAAGCCTGCCCCTCTTTCTAGCATCCTGTAGAATAGGCACCTTGGAACTTTTGTCACCCGACGATAGTATCACTTCACGTTCTATCTGTAACAGATTGGTTATTTATTATAAGTATTATTAATAATGATAATTGATATATACCTTCTTAATCTAATATACAAAAAAACAGCTTTACGCACATCAAATGAACCTTAGTGTTAAGACACTCCATTACTACTCATCGTCTTCTTCTCAAAGCATTGTGTGATGAGTGGCGGAACTTAATACCTCCTTTTGATTACCAAAGTGAAAATAATTTTAATAAAATTTTCCGAGTGAGAATCGAATCCACAACCATCTCGTTTCATTCAAACAATGTCCCATTGCGTCCCTACGGTCTCAATATGGAATATCAATCATAAAAATAAAAATCATCTTCTCGCTATATCCTGCGCAATCAGCAGGGTAGGCAGAGGGAACCCAGTGTTAAGACACTCCGTTCCCCATTTTCAAATTCTGGAGGCATTACGTGTTGAGTGGCAGAACTCAACGCCGCGCTTTTACCTCGACGGCAGAGCGAAGAAATGAAAATATAAATGTAAATAAAAAAATTAAATCAGCTTCACGCTGTATCCCGCACACAGCAGGGTAGGCAGAGGGAACCTAGTGTTAAGACACTCCGTTCCCCACTTTCTGCCGATTTCTGGAGGCATTGCGTGTTGAGTGGC
>DWQW01004327.1:0-20134 GCA_018249695.1 Heliconius erato demophoon | reverse complement strand
TGTCGAGGTTAAGCGCGGCGTTGAGTTCTGCCACTCAACACGCAATGCCTCCAGAATTCGGCAGAAAGTGGGGAACGGAGTGTCTTAACACTAGATTCCCTCTGCCTACCCTGCTGTGTGCGGGATAAAGCGTGAAGCTAATTTATTTTTTTTTAGTAAAATAAATTTGAATTTATTTTTATGCACGATAATCTTAATAATGAAATTATATGAATGAGATATTATTTACGATATGGTTCAATAGCGTATTGTTTAAAAAAAAAACGAAATAATATTTTTAACCTTTAACTTACATTCTCATTTCGACTTATTACTAAACTGTGAAATATGAAAGTGACAATTTGTGTTTTGAGTTGACGACTGACGTGTCTGTCTACGAAGCCGTTGTGCTTTGCTTTGCTTACTATCAAATAATTATAGTTGAAATATTTAAGCTTCGTTAATAATATGGATTTATTTAGTTCCATTCCTACTCACATTGATTATGTGGGACAAGCAAAGGCAGAAAAATTATATAGAGCAATTATAACACTATTTAGTATTGTTGGTTTTATATGGGGTTACATCGTTCAGCAGTTTTCTCAGTCAGTCTACATTTTAGGGGCAGGATTCATCCTTGCGGCAATTTTAACCCTGCCACCCTGGCCCATGTACCGCAGAAATCCACTGAACTGGCAAAATCCTAGAAATACCGAAGAGAAATCTACTGGCAAAAAAGGGAAAAAGTAACATGAAGATTAACATGACGTGTCGCTTTGTTATTGATCTTATATATCTTGGTTTATAATTAATAAATAGATTTTAAGGTAAAATTCTTTTATTTGATATACTCAAATATCAATTACAAAATAGTCATATAAATATAAGCACATCAAGTAGGCCAATGTTCAATATTTTTTTCGCTATGTACTAAATAAATTCTAATTAATTGTAAAATAGTTCAAATATCATAAACTCGAACACTAAAACTGTTCTATTTTTTATAAATTAGCGTTTATTAAATACAAACATATAATAATTATATCCGTTGATATGTACAAACAATCATCATTCATTTTCACTGAAACTAAACTTGTCTCTGAGATTTTTAAACATATTATAAATTCTGCTTTCATTGCACACATCACATTCACTGGGTTCTTCTGCACTGTCATTATTAACTTTCTCATTTGAGTTTTCAGTCTCATCATTAACAGTAGATTTAGGCTGATTGTCATCAGATGTGGTTTCTTTTGTTTCTTTATTTTCTTGAATATTAGTATTCTCATTCACACTCTTTAAAGGTTGTCCAGGTATATCTTCCTTGACATCTTCTTTGTCATATAATTGATGGAGTGTTATAACCGCAAACATTGTTGTTACACCATAATTAACTATAGCAAGTGAAAATGGCCCTAAGGCTAAAATGAATACAGCCATCGTAAACAGTAAAGATGCAACTGCTTCATAATTTCTCCTATAAGAAGTAAAAATAATTAATACATAGATGCAAAAGCAAATCCATATTGATGCAATTTTTTTATAGCTTTATGTTATATTCTGCTTATGACATGGCAGGCAGAGGGAAATTAAAGTTGAAGCTCTCTATTGCCTGCTTTATGTCCAATTTTTGATATATTGTGTTTTGCCACACAGTCCTGCTACCAGAATGAAGAAGTGAAAATAACTCATTCCCGAGTGGTATGCAATCCAAACCTGTTATGCTTACTGAGAGATACTGTACCACTGAGCCACAACAATGTATCATAACATTTCAACTCTGGTGTCGAGGTTAACCTCGACACCAGAGTGCTTAAGCGCGGTGTTGAGTTCTGCCACTCAACACGCAATGCCTCCAGATTTCTGCAGAAAGTGGGGAACAGAGTGTCTTAACACTAGGTTCCTTCTGCCCTACCCTGCTGTGTGCGGGATACAGCGTGAAGCAAATTTAATTTTAATTTAATTTACCATAGTCTATTTAAAGTCAACTTACAAATCCTTTTTGGGTCCACTCATTTGCCATATAATGGTGGAACAAGCTGACATTATAAATCCAGTATGATAAGATGTATCTGGTTTCAAAACCATACTGTACCTGAAGTTATTAAATATATGTTAGTAGTATTCCATACTTTTGACATTTTTAAAATGTATTAAACACTTAGGAAAGAAAAATACTTATTTAAAAAATGTCGAGTGAGAATTTAAGAATTTCAATGTAGCACAATGAAAAAGTATGTATTAGTGGACAGAGCGCTAGGACGGTTTCCAAAGGGCGCGGGTTCAAATCCCACTACATTCAAATGTTTATACCTTTTTTAAATAAGTATTTTTCTTTCTTAGGTATGGATTATTCCATACCACATATACACACTTTAAAATGTCAATAGTATTTAACAAATAGCATTCTCTCTTGCCAAATGATAATTGTATGCAATTATCTTTGGGTAGGGGAGATTTGTAAAAATATTCCTACAGAGATGCTAACAACATAAATAAGTTGTAACAAGTGCATAAGAATTTCGACGTAACTCACTAAGAACATATGGCTTAGTAGTCAGAATGCTTGGACGATTCCCAAGAGGAGTGGGTTCAAATCGAGCTACATTCTAATGTTCATACGTTTTTTAAATAAGTAGTCTTCCATTTGTAGCTTTGCACATATGCTAGGGGCCATCCATAGATTTATAAGTAAATGTTTTAGTGGGGAAATTTGTCAATGTTATTACATTGACAAATTTCCCCAGTAAAACATTTAATGCACACAACCCAAAATAATGTTTTTTTTTATTTTATCTGCTTCTTAGTTTCTCGGTGCATTTGTGCACTCTACTCCCAGAAACACCTTAACCAATTTTAATGCAGTTTTTAGTGTTTGTTTTATCTACAAAGTATTTTTTCCAGATAATGGCTACAAAATAACTATTTATTGAATTGGCTTAAATTTAGTTGTCAGTGTATTTTTAGACACAAAAAAAATTAAATTAGTAAATAAATAATTGAGTAGTTCAAGTGAGTGAAGCCACGAGCGCGACGCTTGTTACTAATAGTTATGTAATTATTACTTGAAATTTCGTGCCCAAGTTAATAAAGCTGGAACATTGACTAGAGTCACAATCATCCATAAAAAGAACATCATCATATGAAAGTTTATATTGTTCAAATCTTCATCAATATGTTCAGATTTACTTGAATCGCACTTATTTTTATTTTTTTCCGTTTCATTTTCATTTAACAAATTTGAACTAGATTTATTATCTGTTTGTGATATGTTATTAGATGGTTTTTTATTTTCTATGGCTTTGGGTATTTCAGAATTAGTAATTTCTTTTGAGGATTCTTCTTTTTGTATGTCTGTTTGAGTTTCTGGATTCTTGACAACTCTCGATTTAAATACACGGCACAATCGGCTTGCCACTTTAGACATCAGTTTATAGACATAGTCCTCTAGATATTCTTCATACATTTTAGAAAGCTGAAAGAAAAAAGAACTTATGACATTTTCATTTATATAATACTTATGACATTTTCATTTATATAAGTTTAAAGCTATTTGACAAAACAGATAGTGGTCATTATTAGATTACAATTGAAGCAAAATTTCAACTGTATATCTCTTAATAAACACACCAACCTAGTGTTAAGACACTTCCCGCCCAATTTTCAAACGTATTTTTTTCTTGCTGTAGCAAAGAAATGAAAATAATCTATTCCCCAAGTGGCGTTTGAACCCACAGCTGTAGCACTTACAATCAGACAGCTTCACAATGATACAATATATAAAAACATACGATTAATAATTTTAACCAACTAAATTACCATAAAAGCATAAAAAGCTGCGCCCGCCGCCATCGATGCTGCACCACAGGACAATGGCACAGCACATATTAGTGCTGCGCTAACTAACATGGGAACTTTTTGCAAGCCCGCCGCCATTTTCTCAGCCAGGCCTGTACCTCCGCGCCATACTATTCTGGAATAATTCATTATTTTAAGCATTTTCAAATTAATGTTACAAACTACTAATAGATCAATATAATCACACTTTTTTTATAATATAATCACATTTTTTTTAAATTTAAATAACAATAATTTAATTGTATAATTAATATAATTATATTTAAAGTTTTGCTAGTCTTTGGCTACTAGTCTAGTTTTTGGCTACTTTGATATAGATTGACGTCTAAGCGGGTTTTATTTATATTTACATAATAGCCTTATTTATATTTACATTATACTTATTAAAAAAAATATTTAGAAATTAAAATTAAATCAACTTTACGCTGTATCCCGCACACAGCAGGGTAGGCAGAGGAAACCTAGTGTTAAGACACTCCGTTCCCCACTTTCTGCCGAATTCTGGAGGCATTGCGTGTTGAGTGGCAGAACTCAACGCCGTGCTTAGCCTCGACACCAGAGCGAAGAAATGGAAATATAAATTTAAGTAAATATTTAATTTCCTCGAGTGGGGATCGAAACCACAACCAGTCGACTTTACAGTCACACTTCGTGCCGCTGCCACGACTGGCCTCAAATTAAAAATCCTAATTATTAAAATGTATATTAAAAAATATGTTTAAGTTATAGTTAAATTGAAATATCGTTAAAACACAGTTATATAAATTATATTATAAATAATAAAAATATGAAGTACCTAAAGAGCAATCTATGGGCAAGTTGTGATGAAAACACCATTATTACCAGTACAGCTGCCGCTGCAATATTCAATATACCAAGTGCCGTCATGTATACTGGCAACACTAGAAGAGATTTCGTGAAATATTGCAATTCGAGATTACGCCAGCTAGCATTCTCGAAAAGAAACGACAAAAATGGTACCGACCTGTAAAGATTAACTATGTGTAAGTAAATAAGGCATTTAAACTCTAAAATTTAATTGCAGGCAAAACGAATATTTACTGTATTATAAATATTCCTCACAACTAAACTTCATTAAACATTTTTAGCTTCGTATTGTATCCCACATGTAGCAGAGGGAACCTAGTGTTAAAACGCTTAATTTTCCACTTGCTACCATAGCGAAAAAATGAAAATGTTCATTCCACCGTGATAATGGACTCTAAACTGTCCCGTTCAAAGCCGGCCAACTTTCTGCACCACGACAGCCCCAATAAAAAATTAAGCCGAAAAATAAAGAAATATAGTTGTATAAGTTGAATACCACAAATATATATTCGAATTCCACTTTTGATATAAAACAATAAAAGTCGCCATATATTCAATACTCACATAAGACCCATAGTAGCCAATCTCCCAAACACTAAAGCATAATATGGCTTGACTCCTTCGCTCATTAACGCATTATGTACGGATATACAGGCACCATTTTGTTTCAAATGTAATAAATTACTTCTAGCCGCTAACAACACAATGGCGGCTATATAGGGTATTAGTATTGGTGTGTAATTCCTAGATAGTTGGGCCAGACGGTGGTACCAGGATGTTGAAATGCTGAAATTTATGTTATATTTTATTATTGAGAAAGAGGTATTTGAAATAATGTTATTATATTGTTTTTATGTATAAACATATATATGTAAGTAGAAACCAGCGTTTTTTAAATACAAATATTAATTTACTATAAGTAAATAGGATTGAAAGTAAAAGATTTATGTTAATCTATTCATTTGGCCAATAAATAAAAAATATATTCATTTAAATTAACAACAACATAGACAAAATAATAAAACTGAAAAACAAAAAAGAACCATTTGATAATAATTTTTAAGGATAAAGTAAAATAATATTTACTATAAAAAATAACTATATGTAATATGAAAGATATTACACATACCTGATACTAAATATGCATTTGGGATCCAACAAAAGTGTAACTTTTACATGTTCAGTCGCATCTAAGTCTAACGTTACGTTAGGATTACTTTTTAGTAGGCGTAACTTCATTGGCGATTTTTTTAAATGCCTAAAAGTACAGAAAAAAATGTGAATTATCTATAAGTGCATATGTGTGATAACACGTGTGGATGTGGAATCACATGTGTACGTGGATGTGTAATCATATTTGTGGATATTTAAACACATGTGTGAATGTGTAATTACAAATGTAGATGTGTAAAAATCTGCATGGTCTGTCTATACAGACTTCCGGTTAATTCGGCCATGACACTGCGACCCGTAAAAATAAGAATCATCTAAGTATTTAAAAAAATAAAAACAAAATACTCACGTAAAATAGTGAAACGATTCATGATTCGCCCACGGCACGTGTAATTCAGCTGATGCGTGATATGGTGCTTGACAATTTATTGGTTCCACATATAAAAGGTACGCTTGATGAATCAAATTGAAGTCCAATAGAATCAATTCATAGTATAAACTATTTTGTTCGGTCTCAGCTTTTATTATTTGCTTTCCGAAAGAAAATAATGATGGCAGGTTAACATTAATTTGTCGAGATGCGTGATCGTTTATGTCCACGTTTAGTGTTATCTGTGGAAACAAAAAAAATGCCAAAATTTTTAACCCTATATAAATAAGTTTTTTATAGCTTTACAATGTATCCCGCACATAACAGCAGTTATTATTAAATATAGCATTAACAGGGTAGGCAAAGGGAACTTGGGAACCTAGTGTTAAGTAGCGCAACTGCCTCCTAACTAGAGCTAGTAAATGAAGGTATTAAACATTCCATCTCCTCGAGTGAGAATGGACCTCACAACTATACAGTACCTCACGTTTACAGTATCATCATGCTTTTTCCCCTGCGCCATGATTAGCATCGACTTCACGAAAAGAAATGATATAAATTAATTATTAGTAAAAAATATTATCGCTTAACTAATTTATACCATTAAGAATTGGAAAATGTTTATTGTGTTCTATATTCTATTCACCGAGAAAGGCTTTAGGCTGTATCTACGTCACATTTATCGTTGAAGGTGTAGTCCAATGTACCTGCGGTCACAGTTACCTTGGAGACTCAAGGGTGCCCGTTTCACATTTTACCACGTGGGCATAGCCGCAGGTAAGAACTAGTACCTAATCTAGGCTAGAAGACTAGAAATTAGCAGGCTAGGCTAGAAAATAGTCTAAATAAGAATGTAAGTTAAAATATTACCGGTTTCCTTGTCGGCGAAACTTTAACAATAACATGAGTCCATTCTGGTTCGATTTCCATAATATCATGCAAATGTACTGTGGCCAGTTTCCTTTTACCAAAATCTGTAGCCGCTCCTGTCCATCGAGACAACTCGCTTAGTGAACTTGCTTGTTTACTGAAACAATTTAATAATTATTTCGTACATTTCGTTATTTTTCTTCACTGATGTAGAGTAATGATAGCTACTCTATAATTATTCAGAAAAGTAACGAAGACAAAACTACATTTACTTATTTAGAAAACGTGTTAAGGTTTGAACGCAGCGGAACTTGAATTTACTTGCGAGACGATAATTCTTAGTAATTCTAAATAAAAATAAATCTTTGGGTAGCGGAATTTTGTAAAAATCTCCCTACAGAGATGCTATCAACATAAATAAGAAACAAGCGTATAACAATTTTGACGTAGTTTGATGAGAACGTGGCTTTGTGGTCATAGCGCCTGGACGGCTTCCAGAAGGCACGGGTTCGAGTCCCACTACTTTCAAATTTTTATACGTTTTCTAAATAAGTATTTTTCTCTCCTAAGTGTGGAATAATACTTTAAAAATGTTGCTATAGTTTTTTATGACTGTTATTTTTTTCAGCTATGCTTGAGATTCGAGTCTCAAGTATCTTTATCTGAAGTGTGTGTTATCTGTTCATTAGCTATCATATGTACATTTTTTTTTAGATAATCAATACTTTGATTAACTGAGTGATAACTTTATTATTTTCATTTATACATTTGCTACCGCTTAGAGTCTATTTAAATTTAAAATCTAATTTAAAATCTATTTATTTCCCACAAAATGATTCCCAATTCACTTACTTTAACATCGCGCAAAATTACAAACTAGTTGGCGGTTAATAAATGTAATAGCCATAACTTATATTTGGCTACTTTTTAGTAAATCAAAAGCTTTGGCTATATGCATAATTATACAAATTTCAGAAAAATTGCGTTAAAATGAAGAATGGAGTAACTGAACCCGAAATTCTTTCTAATTCCAACGGTCGAATTTTAAAAGAAAAGTTAGTTAAGACATCGAACAACTTACCAATGTCTGTAATTGTTGTATATGTGTTTAGCGTTACATCCAAATATCCAATCTTTATCGTCCACATTGACCGCTTCTATAGCAACAAATCTATTTTGCGGGAACGAGACAAGCCTTATCATTAAATGAGTGGTTCTGAAAATAAAATAAATACAAGTATACTAATAAATTAAACAGTAACTACTAAAGTAAATCAAATAAATCAATAAATCAGCTTCATGCTGTATCCCGCACACAGCAGGGTAGGCAGAAGGAACCTAGTGTTAAGACACTCCGTTCATTTCCGAAAATCATGAGGCCGTATATCGATATCTTTATTTTTTTTATTATAATAAAAAATAATAGCCTTAAATGAGGGGGCAAAAATTTGTATTAAAGCCCCAAGTTCAAGTGAGGTGTCAAATGAAAGGGCTCTGGCTAAGCTAGGCTTCAATTTCAGAAAAAACCTCGAGACCTCCAATTTTTGTACGGAACCCTCTGTGGGCAAGGTTTTTTAATGTATAGATATTGTCTTTAAAATGATAATGTTATTAGAACGGGTAAGTAATCCAGTCTAGTAAATAAATAATTGTGTAGCTTATATGCTCCGTCTCAACAATGAGTTATGCGAAGGGAGGAGAGAGAAACGTCTGTCCTAAATACGACAAGCGCTGTGGGTGTTAGGCTGAGAGAAGAGGAGCCTGCCTGCCGTATGCATAAGAGAAAAGGAAGCCAGACAGACTAAGTAACGTAACGTAACATCTTTTTTTTTTGTTTTATTTAATTTTATTTTTTAACGTGCAATAAAGTATATTTATTATTATTATTATTAACGTAACGAAGCGGATTACTTTCCTATAAGAAGTTAACACTCCATTATTTTTAAGATTTTTTTTTACTATCCGCGTGATACTCAACTAAATTACATTTTTCTAGTACCATGAGTTTTTGAGCTAAGCCGCGGATAGACGGACATGGCGATGGCAATATAAGGGATCCTTGTTGACTACGGAACCCTAATAACCGTGATGAAAGTTCAAAAAGTTGGGATATTTTTCATGATTTCATGAAATAGTGGTGACAACTTTCTACCACAAGAACACTCAAAACAGAAAATTTATAATAACAGCATGTACCTATATTATACTTAACTATCCACAAAATAAAATAATACAAAGTAAATATTAAATTCAACCTTGACGATTCATTGAACTAAGAAATTAGTAAAACAGTGTGACGTCATGACTCTTAGATATGTAACATTTATTTTTGAGTCTGGAGGAATGCCAGCTTTGCATTTATTAAGAGCGGACATTTTATATCATCTGTTATTACAACGTTTATCATTATGCTTTATTCGACACTAGGAGACGACTTATTTAACAGATTATTGCAAGCGCCCACCATTGGATTCGCCCGCTTAAACTTATAGTTATGTTATAGTCAAATTTTACAAAATCTTTTCATAAATTATAGTCCATGTGTTATTTTGATGTAGATATATTCGTAACTATACCTAAATACTATTCCTATAAAGTTTAACCTCCATCTGTTCAGTAGGATTTGTGTGAAAGTTGAAGAAACATGCACCCATCCTCACAAAACTTTCACATTTATAATATTAGGAGGATTTTGATCTTATACAAAATCTGGCTAGTCTGACGCTCGCGTAAATCAAATACAAGAGAAGTATTACTTTTGTCTTTATAATAGTTTCTCGTAGCTTCTTATACTTTAACCGAAAAATAGCGAGGTCGACAGAGACGGCCTAGTCAAGACACTCTGTTTCTCTTAAATCACTCTGCTTATTAATAAAAATCGCTTTAAAATCAATTTCATAGTTTAAAAGATTTTGTTTTATACTACACACCAAATACTATCCCCGGTCATGTCAAAAATTTAATTCTATAAAGTGATTTGGCCGAGTGCCAGGCTGAGTATTTTCTATCAGTGACCAATATGCACTTTCAGCAAGAAGTGTAGATCGGCCAAATATATTATGTGATTTAGACGAAATAGGTTAAGTCCAGAGTCGCAATAAATAATAGATGCAGAAAAACGGCTATATTTTTAATATTGTGTAACGTGACTTTTGATCACCATCTTTTATTAAAGGTTCACTTTGTATTCCACAGTATCAGGTATCAGAATAGGCAGATGAAGCCTAGTGTTAAGACACTCCGTTTCCCAATTTTCGCCTAAATTTCGAAACATTGCGTATTGTGGCGGAAGTGATGGAATTCACAGCCGCGCTAGGTTTTCTTAGAGAAAGGAATTGACAATAATTTCAATAAAAAGCTTTCCCCCTAGTGGGAATCTAACTAATAACCATCGCGTCAGATCAGTACAGATGTCCGATATTGTGCTGATGCATCACGACGGCCTCAAATGATTTGCCTGACATGTAAGGCGAAGTCATTGAGCCGTCTCTGTGTATGTATGTTTTAAATACTATCCACAATGCGGTTTTATCTAAAAACATTAAGCGAATATTTTAAGTATCTACACATATTTTCTAAAACAGGCTTTTATTTGTTTTTGTGATTATCAACGTCTAGCAAAAGTAATTAAATAAAGTTATCATATCGTATGTAGGTAGGGACATGTTATTCATAAAACGAGATAAGAAAGTAGGTTGCCCAAATATGGATACAATTTGTATGTCTAAAGATTTTTTTTTTTATATAAAAATCAGTAAAAAATGTGTCAAAAACCACTACGAGTAAGTGATTTTACTCTACTTAGGGCCACATACGCCTCTCCGGCCGCAAAAGTACGGGACTGGCATCTTGTGCGTGGTAGATGCCAAAATTAAAATCACTGGGAGCATGCGCCTTTCCATCATACAGTAGCTGATCTCGATATATTTTCTAGTAGGCAGTCCAAGGTTGCATCAGCCACCTTCCAGTCCATCGTCAGGTCCTCGTC
This sequence comes from Heliconius erato demophoon, assembly GCA_018249695.1. NCBI lineage: Eukaryota > Metazoa > Arthropoda > Insecta > Lepidoptera > Nymphalidae > Heliconius > Heliconius erato. The sequence continues at coordinate 9,068 of DWQW01004327.1, read as the reverse complement.
ATCAAGAGAAATGAAGAGAATAAGTTAAAATCGAATAAGCCCAAACTCGATATTTTTACTAGTAAGCAGTCCAAGGTTCTATCAGCCACCTTCTAGTCCATCGTCAGGTTCTTGTCATCAAGAGAAATTAACAGAATATTTTAAGACAAATCGAATAAGCCCAAACTCGATGTTTACTAGTAGGCAGTCCAAGATTCGATCGGCCACCTTCCAGACCCATCATAAGACCAGCTAGATGGTACCATAATATTTTTATTATGGTTATTTTTTTGTCGTCTAATCTAAATATAATTACCAAGTTTCATAATGATGCAATAATTAGAAGTGCGTGTAATTCATATTTTTAGATTCCATGACATAATTTCTTACATACAGGTGGACCTTATAAAAACGAATTAAAAACAATGTAGGAGGGTTTAAAATAACTAATAGGAGATGAATCATTAATTTTTAAAATGTTTGTATGTTGTTTGTCTCTTAGTACACGCACATATTCCAAATTGGTCCAGTAATAACATTTTTTATACGTTTTATGTGTCTGAATTATGGGAAGGTTTTTTTTTTGTGTAGCTATTAGATCTGGGCAGGATCTGAGCTATATTTGATGTTGAAGACTTACGTGGTGGTCTAGCTAAACTATAAGAAATAATTAAAAGTGTCCATAAAAAACAAAGTTGTTGAGTGTGATGAGTATTTTTCGCTGACATAAAAACTGAAGATCTGGTACATCTGCTGACAGACAATCATTACAGTCCAGCTAAACTATAAAAAATAGTGAAAAGCCGCTTTAACAAATGCTAAGCATTTTCTATTAACATATTGAAATTGAAGATCTCGAATATCTCACGGTAATATATATTAAATAACCATAACAGTCCAGCTGAACTATAATGAAATGCCGCCTTAGTGGAAAAATGTTTTAAGGTGTTACGAATCTATCATCTTACAATAAGGAATTTTGAGACAAATGGTAACTAAAAATGACAGGGTTATATTTGATTGTTACTTAAAAATAAAATTAAAATATCTGTTTGTGATTTTAAAATAATCGTATTTTATCAAGTGCACATGATTATTTACACAATACAAAAAAAAATTAACAGTTTTATATTTTTTTCTCTCTGTCAGTCTGTCTTTCCATTTTTCCGGGCTAATCTCAGAGCTGATTTTTATGGGCCTTTCACTGACCCTCCTAGCGGTTATAAAACAACGTATACGCTACTTTGTTTGACGGAATTCCCGCGAGATAGGGACTTATCCGGGGAAAATCGCGTAATAGAACTAAACATTTTTCTACATTAAATACGATGATTTTTGCATACAGTATCAATTTAAATCGCAAAAGATTAAAATTATGATTAAAAGTGTAGATATAACAACAGAATAGATAATCATACTAAAATAAACATGTTTTTCTTAATTCACTAAAATAACATTAAATAAAAAATCGGGGGAAGCCATGAAGGGGCCACAAGTATTGATTAAGAAAGAAGCGGGCGAAGCCGCGGGGCGCCCACAAGTTCTCGAACAAAACAAAATCGAATCTAATTTCGACCTGTATGTAAGAAACTAATTATGTAATGGAATCTAAGAATATGAAAGGCCTTAAGTTCACATTAAGCATGTGAGCGACAAATATTCAAATAACTCAATACACCACCAACCGATTTCGATGATTCTTTTTTTTTTTGGAAAGGGTACATACACTTCAAGTGTAGTTTGGTGTGTTTGGCTAGGTTCTGATTATGGGATCCGGTTAAAGTCGGTTTTTTTTGTTAACAGTTATAATTAGCTTTACGCTGTAGGCCTGGGAAGAACCTAGAAGGCTAGAACCTCGAAAGCTTATTTTAAGACAATCCGTACTCAATAAGATACTGCCGTTCCCTGCTTTTCGCCGAAACATACCAATGAACACTTAGATAGTACAAAACATTAAATCACAGTTAAATGATAAGAGATAAGAAAACGTTTACCTGTCGATCTCCGGCCTTGATATCTGATAAATCCGTCTATTATCTTCGTACCAGAACGCATCCGCTTGCATTGTTACATTGGACCGTATAGCTTTTGGATCCAACGCCATAGAACGATTGACCTAAAAATATATATATTACTTAATTTTAAAATTGTTAATCTAGTTTATTTTCTTAATGTATCTACATACTATTAATAATAATTTTACTGATTAAGTACGAGTTGTTACCTACAAATTTGTTTGTGGGCATGATAACAGCTAAAGTCATATACATCATTGTATAGCAATCATAGTTTTAATTTTTGGATCAATGTATGTTGTAACTGATATCCCAAACAAAAAAATTAAAAATATTAAAAATATTATTTTATAAATAAAGGGCTCGTGATGTGTCTAGTCTAGGTTAGAACCGTTTAAAGCTACCCAAATAGCTAACCAAAATCTTTTAGAGATTCAGAGGAGTGTTAAGAAAGTTATATTTGCAACCTATGAGTTTTATATATAATAATACCATCAAAAGTTTAAACTTTAAATAACTGAAACTCGACAATATTACATTGTATTAACAGATGGTATAATTAAGAATATTTAGCAAATAATAAAAGCATGTTCTTTAAAAAGGTTTTTGTAAATTTTATTTTTAATTTAAAGATTTTGGATCAAATCAAAACGAGCCAAAATTCCGGAGTTACGGAGTTTCTATGGCCACTTTCCAGCTCCATCATCAGACCCTGGTTACCATAAAGTATCAAGTACTCGTCAAATCGAATCAAGCGAGCTCAAACTCGATGGGGCCGTGTCGTTTAATTACGTAATTCCTATAGCCACCTTCCAGCTCCATCATCAAATCAGCTCTATGTCATAATAATATTGTCATCCGATTTATACATTTTTTTTTCAGCTTCACGCTGTATACCGCACGCAGCAGGGTAGACAGAGGGAACCTAGTGTTAAGACACTCCGTTCCCCACTTTCTGCCGATTTCTGGAGCCTCGACACCGGAGCGAAGAAATGGAAATATAAATTTATGTAAATATTTCATCTCCTCGAGTGGGGATCGAACCCATAACCAGTCGGTTTAACATCCATGTGATGCTTCATTCAAATTAACTAGTTACATTATCCACGTTTTATAATTTTATACCTTAGAACAAAAAGTATGGATAGAACTACCCATAAGATGATAGCATAACGAAAACATAAATTCTAATTTTTATTATGAAATCCTTACCTTAAAATATTGTTTAGCTTTAGAGGCTATTTTTAAGTTATTCTCCGTAACTTGTTGGGTCCAAGGATCGACAATTTCAAATAGAAAACGATTTATAACCATCACTAATTGTTTACACCAGACCATGCTTACGTGATCTGGAGTGATCCATACCCCTGGTATGGCTGTAGCCTGGATAAACAGGAAAGCAAGATGGATTATTCTTTATTATAAACATAAAAAAATATAAATAATACGAAACAGTAATTAAAAACAGGCAGGAATGCTGCAAGCAACCTCTTGTAGACAACTTGATAAATAATAGACTAGTTGTAAAATTACATTTCCGCGCAAGTCTTTCTCGGTAAAACGTCAGTGCCGAAATAAACTTGTGTCTTCAGTTAAGGAATCCCTCGAGGCTGATTTCAAATGGGGCGAATGGATCCTGGTTCAATGCAACCCCAAAAAGGTATAAGTTTAATAAAAAAATCCCATTTTTCGTGTCGCCAGTCTTTGCAAAACACTGCTCTTAGAGCCGTTTCAAGCGAGTGCCTGTATTGCGATCATCTGGAAAGCAAGGCCAAGTTGACCTCAAAGAAACTTCGTTAGCAGAGCGAGACAATACTTCACGCCAAATCACCGATTGGCCCTGTATAGGGTTCAGGTTTGGCCTCAAATATGAGGTATTCTATAGAATACTGTTCTCATCTCTGGGCTGGTGCTCCCAGTATAGCTTGACCTATTTGATCGCATACAACATAAAGCCGTTGGAATCGTTGGGGATCCAATGATCTTTGAATGGCTTGACACTTCGGCTTTGGAGTGTTCTGGGGAACTGTTTGACCTGTTACTTGCCTCTGAATATATCATTCTCCCATCAAATCAAACCCACAATCGACACGTTTATAGTAGCACGCTTGTGCTCCTGCGCCAATAAACCTTAATTAAATATAGTAAAAAAAAGAACTTACCAAGACATTGACATGACTATCATTAGAGGACGTCAGACCTGCTGGTACCAAAATATCCCTAGGACCACTTCCTATACTAATTAACTTTTTTTTCTCTTTTATTTCACCTTTAACATATGCCTGCCATTCTAAATTCATCAGCATATAGTAATCATTGATGACTGAATCAAAATTAATGACGGGAGTTTCGATAGGTGTAGCTAATGTTATAGCTATGTTAGTTGAATTGAATGTACTCGGATATGCTAAGAGTCTCTTTGCAATGATTCCTCCCTAAAATAAAATATATATGCGTAGAATTTTTTTGTATAAACGTTTTCTCAAAAAAATGGTAGTGCATTTATTAGTTTATGTATGTATTGATGGTCACTAGATAAAATATCGAAAGAGAAAAATCGCAAATGTTTTTATCGCTCTTTTAAAGTACTAAAAAGAGTAGTTTTGATTACTTTTTTTAATAAAAAAATTTTTAAATTGTTTTTACAAAAATTATTTCAATATACAATACTTGTAACAGTAACAGTAACTTTAGTATTATTAAAATAATAAAAATAAGCACTTATTATGCGGGAATAATAGAAGTGAAAACCTACTGTTTTGGACTGTGAAAATGAATTCAAATCCTCACAATTAACACCTTCATTTTAAAATTCTTATAAAGAATCTAATAAACCCTAAGAAAAATGTATGGAATAAAAAGTAAATATAAAAAACATAAAACCAGACTGCTTAAAACTAAAAAGAAAAAACAAGCCTATTAATTCAATAAAATTTAGAAAGAACAGTTTTTTGTTCCTTTTAGTTTTATGGTTTATTTATTTATATTTTTTTTTAAATTCATTTATATGATTGAGACTGTAATGTTGTGATCTAGCAACACGGCATCTGACTGTAAGAATGATAGCTGTAGGTTCAATTCTCACTTGGAAAATTAATAATGAATTAATTATTTGTTTCCTTACTCTGGTAACAGTACAAAATGCAACATTTTCTAAGAGTTTCTCCACATAACAAGCAATGTCTTGGTGATTGAGTATGTGGAGGCAGATCTGTCTTGTTCCTTTTACTATAAAAGGTGAAGTTCAAATAAAATTATACTGTTAATAAATGAACATACCATAGAATGTCCAATTAAAATAACAGATGTTGGTACTGATTTTGTATATCTGTTACTTTTGTATAGGTTCAATATTTTAGAAATGCAAGCTGCAGCAAACTGAGTTTGTGTTTGAAGTACACCTCCATATAAGCCTGATAGTTCTTCATTAAAATTTACTAAAAACACATACAGAGATTAGATTGAGATTAATTGTGGCGCAGGTGCACAAATGTGTAACTGTAAAACACATGTTGCAGGTTTGATTATCACTTGAAGATTTTTATTATTCATGAGAAAAAATATTTGGAAGCAATTTTGATGTTTATTCAAAGTTTTTAATATTAACTAACCTGTAAAATAATCAAAATGATATTCATATCCTTGTGATAATGATTTTCGTAAAGCTACTGAAGCTAAAGATCTAGCTTGCATGTGGCTGCCAGAATTTCCAGGCAAAAACAGCACTGGAATGCCATCAAACCTTAAAATATCATAATTAGAGATTTATATAAAAGATAATTTTAAATTAGCTGTAAAGACAATTTTAAAGTTGTTTATTATTTATTAAATCTTACCACATTTTTCTAGCTCTTTCTGTAAAGCGTCCCTCACTATATGCATAAAGTCCATATTGTGGAACATTTTTATTATCATCCAGTGAAATGCGCTAAAATTTGTGTTTATGCTTAATTTTTTGCTACAATTACTAACTACATCTATTGTTAAGCTAGCTTACCACAAACTGAGGATATTCAAACATATATGTCATACCACAGTAATTATTTTTATCACTAAAATAATTATTTAACAAACCAAACAAATAGGCAACAACAAATATACATGAAATGATTTGAAAAGTGCTTAAACCAATAATATTGACGAGCTTCATATTTACTTATTTTATGGCTTACTTAGCTCCAAAAAAAATATAAAAACAATTACAACATATTAAGTTCTGTTTTTTAGATATTTACATTGTGGTTATAAAAATTAAATAATAAAAAATAAGAACAACATCGAATCGTCACGGGTAATACTTATTTGGTTTTGGTTATTATAAATTGATAAGAAGCGTGACAGAGACATTGACAACTGACACGATATAGAAATATAGAGAGCTAGAATTTTCAATTTAGAAACTGTCTAAGCTTGTCATAAAAGTTGAGGTCCATGTTGGCAGTTCTTCTAAAATTGTTATTTTTAACCCAAAATTATTTATATTTTAAAACCAGCGTATAAAGCTAAAATTTTGCTGTAAGATGTAAGCTTGGACATTTTAATGCATGTTTATTGAAGTTGCATTTATGAATTACCCCTATTTATTTAAATTAATAATATAATTGGAATTCGTAAAAAATTTGTTAATACGGACAATGACAATTAGTTTAGAGTAATGATAAGCAACTGAAGGGAAATGATGCTGTGGTACCAACAATAATATATATATGTAAAGAATTGAAATGAAATACTTACTTACATATCTTCATGCTGTATAACTAGTAGGAATATCAGAGAGAACGAAACGCCAAACGTTACGGTCTCTACAAACCTCATTCACCTCGTCCAATATCATCAACTTTTTATATATGCCCTCTGGGGCGTCCTCATGTTTTTTATGTGACCTTCCTCCAGTATCTTTGATGCTATATTTTCGAAAGTCAACCAAGGTGCCCCCTACATTTGTTACCGCTCACTTTTTCTTCATAAATCTTTTTTTGCTATTCCTTCATCACCAATCCATTCGCACGTTCTTCTACATTCTCACCGTAAAAAGTATGATTGACTTATTCCTAGCGAATCATTATATTTAAGGTTAAGTTGTGGACACGGAGTACTTAGTATGTTGTCCTGGGATCAGACCAATATGTATTCGTTGCTAGAATAAGGAGTCTGTTTTCATTTTGAGATAGCCGCACGAGACGTCCAAACTTGGAGTCTAGTTATCGCATAAGAAACTGGAAGTTTTAAGAGCCATCGATCAAAGAGGAATAAGTGCCTGCAAAATATTAGACACCTTTGAAACAGAAAATGGAAGGGTTGAAGTATACTCTGCCATTATATTTAAGAACTATATTAGAAAAGCATTGACAGAAATATATGGTAAATGAAAACGAGATTTTAGTAAAATAAAATAAAAATGGTGGCACGCACGAGCACGATAAATGATAAAGTGAAAGACACTGTAGAGAAAAAGAAGCATATCAGGATCATAAGGTAAGAAGACTGAAAGAAATGTAAGATATGCAACATTAAATCCCTCGTAACTAGCTGTGTAAAATGCCCTAAATTGTATGGGTTGCCGGAAATAAGATTATAAGATGAAACTGACTCTATCTTCAATAGTTAAAACTGTTTTGTAAACTTTGTTTGTGGGCGGAAAGATCTTAAGTTAGCTAACAAAGAAACCATATTCACATACATCAATAGTGAATCTCACCACCATCCTACAACTTTGGCAAATCTTTGTTTCAAAGAGCCCACCTACTCTGAGACGCTGAACACCTAGGGGATGAGCTTTGATATGTAAAGGATGCCCTTTATCAAAACAAGATGCCTGCTCCTCTCCAGCGTTATCAGAAGATCCCCAGTAGAAAAACAACCGGGACTTCTACCATATGTAAAGCAGGTTACAGACACGATTGGCAACATTTTGAGAAAAGCTTCCATTAAAACTATATTTAAGTCTAACAAGATAGTAAATCCAATTCTTAAGACCAGTAAAACGTAATTTTCTCTGCAGTGTGTAGACTGTACACCTATAAAAACTAGATAGTAACTGTGGTTTAACATACATTATTCAAAAAAGGAGAAGCATCGATATTGGGCGAACGAACACATCTCCGATGTCAAGAATGGACATGTATCGAAGTCAGCTGCGTACGAGTAAAGAGCGGCCTAACCTAACCATAACATTAGGTCTTGTAAATCACAAGGCCTCGCTGGGAGAACAGATATATACAGGAGGAAGATCACGAAAGAATATGTTCTTTCGTGATCTTTCTCCTGAAAGCCTCGTATGGCATATATAAAGAGATTGACGAGTGGTGACATTGGATGAAGTAAAACATACAGAGAGCAGGGCTTTTGGCGCTCCGTTCTCTCTGACTGCCCCACTAGGGATAAAGTGAGATTAAAAAAAAATTGAATAATGAAAAAGAAATAAAAACAACTTAAGAATATTAATATAAACCGTTAAATTTTAGATACCTTTTTATACTTACACAAGTTGAAGTAGCTTATTTTTGTACTGTTCTATATGGGTAATAATATTTATATAGTTTCCATTACACTGAAACAGAATGCCATTTAAGTTAATTAGCAAGAAGATTCAAAAGAATACAATCCGAGAAAAAATCGTACAAAATTTAGGTACTATGTAATTTTTTTGTCATAACTAGTTTCAACATCAAAAATTCATCACACGACCCATCTGTGAGCTAACCTATAAGAAATATGTCTAAGATTCAGGACTACAGCCTGAAATCAGACCTATTCATCTACTCTTAAAGCTAATAAAATCTTTGTCTCTAACCAGCGTCATTGCCATCTTCTACAATTTTCCTGGCAATGACGTCGCAATCAATGATATTTTTACGTAAAACACATTAAAACTTTATCATAATATCATTCAAAGTACATGAAATGTGCTGGTCACAGTTTTTGTTTCAACAAATATTATTAGGATCTTTGGTTTGGTTTGGTTCTTCGATTATGGCGTTCCGAGCGTGCCAGTAGAGCACATATCACTTCGCCAATGTCACGTTGTATGGAGAAAACACGAAGGAGGTTGTACGGTAAAAGAGATAATGTTAC
>DWQW01004326.1:0-20134 GCA_018249695.1 Heliconius erato demophoon | reverse complement strand
CACACAGACACAGACACACAAACAGAAAAATATATGAATATATATAAAATATATATATATATATATATATATATATATATATATATATATATATATATATATATATATATATATATATATATATATATATATATATATATATATTATATATCTCTAAATTTATGATAATTTAAGGTAAAATAAAAAGCAAAACGTTACCAAGTGATAAAGTTTCAATTTCAGCTATTTCCGGTACAGACACACGTCCGGGGTTGGACGTTTCAGTTATTAGGAACTGGACGTGGTCACATTCTTCTTTGGTCTTCAGGACTTCTACTTTTACTTCGGTTTTATGTAACTTGCTTGTTACCGTCTGGAAAATTACATTAAAATAAAAATATAATATCATTAATAAATTAAAATATAGTACGTGTAAGTAGTTATATGAACAGACATTGACAATGTAGAGTAGTTGTACTGTAGCTAATTAAATTTTAAATTTAATTATTGTTAATTATTAAAAATAAAAGTGATGTTTCAAATCTAAAAGGCATAGAAAGTGGTATTGGTTTCTTCTTAAAACATTTCCAGAGTTTTACTTTAAAAATAGAGAAGAAAAGGTAATATTTTTGTTCCATAAAATGCTCAAACCTCACACACTGCATAAAATAGAACAAAAACAATGTTCCAGGAAGAAGTCCTAATTTGCGTTATATCGGATCAAATCAGGTAAACGAATCATATTTACAAACACCATCCAATCCAGATTTGAATTTACAATCAATAATAAATTCTATTACCTTTACAATCCCAATAACAATATGCTCTAGGCCAGGTCTATCAGAGTAGTAATGTAAAACCAGCGCACCGTCCTCAGGGCGCTCTGTACAGCGGAAAGATGGGGCTCTCATGCCCGGGTACAGGGTACCTAGATGGTCGTGGAGACCGTCTAGATTCTGAAATATGGTTACTTTGTTGTGTTAGACTGAATAAATGAAAAGAAAAGGAATAAAAATCAGTAGTCTTTTCTAATAATGGAAATTGAAGTTAAAAATGAAATCCAATACATAAATAGTAAAGCAGGATAGTTGGAGGAAATATTGCCAAATCCATTGCTTATTAAGAGTAAAAGTCTTTCCAAAAATGGATTTCTTTGATTTCAAATTCAAGCCTCAAAATTATAAGGAAAATAAATAAACTTAAATTGTTTAATGATGACTGTGAATTATGTTTTCGGACAGACTTAATGGTACACTTTGTACGGTACTTGACAGTAGAGTTTTAATTATTTAGTTGATCAAACATAATTTAACCTTCCTTTAGCAAGTTATTGAAAATCGCCATGTTTCATGATCGCTTACAAAGGTAAATCTACAAACATACATTTTATATTTCTTTTATCTTTTTTTATTAATGAAAATTAATTTATTATATTAAAAAAATCCTTTTTGATTATTTTTTTGAGTATAGTATTATACATACCTGAAGAAAGTCTCGTGGCGTTGCTCCTAGGACTTGCAGAATCTTATCATATCCTGAATCTTGACAAAATTCAAAGAAAGTCATCCCAAATAACTCCAATATGGCATCTGCGGGCTTTTCTGTAGAATAAATAAAAATAATATGATTAATGATATTTAGGCCGACTTTGTTGTAATAGGTGGTTTATAGGTTTTATAGTATATTAATATTCATTGTAATTTGCACTTGTGATCACTTTTGGTAACTATAGATACGTTACAAGAGTCTTGAGGTATCACCTCCAATTTGTGTGCCTCCTAGATTTATAATACTAGCTCTGAATATTAAACGAATTCAAATCTTTTATAAGCAACAAAAAAAAAATAGACCATTCTTGATTCTTATTTAATAACAACTAATCATTGTAGTAAAAATTAAACTATCATTAAATTTATGTATATAATTTTTTAATTAGACATAAAGGCGATAAGTTCCCAGGTATTTATAGCTAAAGTCAAAGCCGTTAAAGCACAATGATACAGCGTCTAGCTGAATACGCGATAGTTGTGGGTTCAATTCTTGCCTTCGTAAATTAATGTGCAGCGGAAATAGACAAATTGCCTTGCTACCTGGGAAGCGTTTTTATTTTTACCAAAAAATATATGGATAAATATTCAAAATGTATTTTATTTTACCTTCAGTATATTATTAAGATATCTTTAATTTGATGAAGTACAACGAGATCTTTGTGGGCTGGTGGATCAATGATATGGCTGTAAGGGCTACGGTTGTATGTTATATTCCTACTGCCGGATATCAAATATTTGATATTTTCATTTCCATACTTTGGTAACTAGGCGCGGTGTTGAGTTCCGCTACTCAAAACGCAATGCCACGAAAATATAGCAAAAAGTGGGGAACCCTCTGCCTACCTTATCTTTTACAGTGACTTGTTTAAACTATTGATAATGAATATGCCTTTGTTTTCAATTTAAAATAGTCATACGCACCCAAGATTTCAACAGCAGCTGTTATTAAATTATACGTTATATCATCTTCATATATCTGTCTAACCAAAAACGATCCCTCCATGGCCACTTCTGCCTTTTTTCTATTAAAAAAATTAAATGATGTTAATATAATTTTAAAAGTAAAAAAGTGATAATAAAATGTTAGTACTTTAGATTAAGAGACGCTGGAGCACATGCGTGTGTGCGTGACAAACGCTATGGTCGTGGGTTCGATCCCACTCGGAGGAATGAAATATTTAATATATTACGCGCTCTGGTAACAAGGCAAAACGCGGCGTTGAGATCCGACACTCAAATTGCAATGTTTTGAATTTTCGAAGGAAATTTAGCAATAGAGTGTTCAAACACTAAGTTCCTCTGCCTATCCTGCTACGTAATAAAAATAATTAGTACATTTAAGCATTATACACTCACTTTATTTTCTCCCATGTTTCTTCACCATAGGTTTTTGTAACCAATAGCTCTAGAGCATAATTTACAAATCCGTACTGTAATAAAGTATTAATATTAAAAATTTCTTAATCTAATTAGAAAAAAATAGCATAATTTAATGGAAAAATATTACCATATTGACTTTGATGATTCGATTTAGCAGCCGTACTTGTGTTTAATTCTGAAATTATATTTATAATTTTATTTTGAATGGATTTTCTTTCTTTATATTACCAAGTGGACTGTTTATAGGGTGATTCGCTTCGCTCCTTGCCTGCCTTCGCTGTGCTGCTCACCTACACAGAACTTGCTCATAAACGATATCACAAAAATCGCTAATAAAAAACATAATATACAAACAAATGAAACGATGAAATAACAAGCAACAAGTGGAAAACGAAGTGGTTTACCAAATTATTTATGAATTATGTCCCCAAAATCCTAAGTGATTCGTAAATACTTAATACACCGATATACGACCCAATATTTACAATATACCAAAATCTCGTTATTAACTTACAAGGATGTTTATTTTCCATGGCTGACGGTGGTACAAAAACTCATTTAGTCGCCAAGAACTTTGAAGTGAGAGTAATATTGCATTTTCATCTCAGAGTCACTCTCTCGAAAGACTGAACAAATGGATTCATCTGTTATTACGTATAAACCATTTCGAATGCTTATTACTTTTTATATTAGCTTTCAGGATTTTTTTTTTATTTAAAGCTTTGCCTTATTATGGTTTTTTCTGTGGTGAGTGTGAAGCTTACTGGATTTATTACGGTTAAAGCTCCAATCAAAATATTTTTTAAAGTTAAATATTATTACAAGAAACTTTCCTTATTACTATAATGTAAGTAGTAGTGGTAACTTATACTTGTCTAGTTAGCTCTATAGTTATTAAAAAATTGAAATTATTCCAAGCTTAGTTTAAATTTAAATATGAGGTTTTTGTTTCAATGTTTCGTTTGACGTGATAAATTTAGATTAAAAGAAATATATTAAAATTAAGGCCAATCAACAGGGACCAATCGTAGGAGCACAAGCTAATTTTTTTATTACCATCAAAATTAAGAAAGTTATTAAAAATATATGAAATAAAATTGATGTTTTTTAAAATTTAATCCAAGTGTAAACCTTTCAGAAACATATTTTTCAAATAAAAGTAATGTTACACAATTACTTTGACTAAATACATATTCTTATAGTAGATACTTAATAGTTATACATATAATATTATAAATAATAATTTATAAAAAACACAAATCCAATAGAATTTTGATACAATACAAATGTATACACATTACATACATACTGTAGGGCAATGTGTTTAACAATCTAGTGTGTAACTAGATTGTTAAACACATTGCCCTACATTGCATCGCACAGTCGAAAATAATTTTAAAACAAAAAATAGCGCCATCTGTTGATTTATATCAAAAGTACGTCTTCAATTGTGAGTTGAAGGTTTTAAGAGTTCACTGAGATTCATTTTTAACACTATTGCTCATTAGATGGCGCTACTGTACTGTACAAGATATGGAGATTATTATTTCATTGTAATAAAATTAGCGCTAATAAAATTATCAATATAAGATAATTAAAAAGAAAATTAAGTGTATATAAAGGAGCATTGCAAAATATAATTAAAATTAAAAATAAGCTAATTATCTTTTTTTTTATTTAAATACTCTATAATATATTATTTTTATATTGTTTTTAAATGTTTGAGAATAATTTAACCATAAAATATCTCCTTTTAAGTTGTTGTTTTAATATTAATTTATTAACTGCTGTAATGAAAATATAGAACTAAAAACAAAATTTTACTACCAAAAACATAAAGAAACTTTTTATATTAGAAATTGAAATGCCTTACCTCTTTCAAATGAATAAATAGTATGTTCTTTTTTATCTCTTTTATTAATCTTCTATAATTAACACTGAAGCCGTATAAATTTTACGGCGTACGTGTTTGTTTTTAGGCCACCGTCTCCTACATTACTACACTTAGCAAAAGTTGGAGCGAAACTGACATTTTACTGCTGAGAAATCACAGATTATAAAATGTCTTTCAGATGTCTTAATGACATTTTGATATATTAAATAACAACATAATAAAATAAAACAGAATAACATACTAATTTGTGTATTTATATAATTATATAATAAAATATTGTTGAATGTATTTATTGAATTTGTATATAATAGTTTTGTAGCGACATCTAGTGGCATTTTATTTAACTATCATAATATCGCTCATTTGGTGCAACAATTACGTATTTATTTATACTTTTGTAATATAAATTGCAGGAAACACATTTAAAATTTGTTATTTATAGTCTTTTTGTGTATAAAATATAGAATATTTAACTTCTTTATATTTTTAGTCGCTTTGGCAACAAAGCAAAGCACGGCGTTGAGTTTCGCCACTCAACACGCAATGCCTCCGGAATTCGGCGTAAAAATGTCTCAACATTTGCCTACCTGGTGTTTGCGTGTGTACATGTGTCGCTAAAATTTTTTTATCTAGATTAAGATCAAGTAAAAATATTATCAGTGTAAAGAGAAAAAAAAAATTAATAATTTTTTTTGCGAATATAAATATAAATTTCGTTTTTTTAAATTTAAGCACACTTTTTTACATTGTTTTTTACTATTCGAGGCAAAGTTATGGTAAAATTTTGTGCCTACAATCAAATGTAATCAAAAAGTCGTATTCACGCTGCGTAATTATTTTTATGATTTATTTCCATACTTAATTGCTTCCACGTTTATGACAACGCGTGGCGTTATCAGTCATTCATTTATACTATCCTCATAACTCTTTACTGCAAACGTTTTGATCTTGGAAAATTTTATTAAAAATTTATGTGACTCATAAGTAACTCATAATAAAATCATAAATCAAAAAATAAATCAGTTTCACGCTGTATTTCACACACAGCAGGGTAGGCAGAGGGAACCTAGTGCCTTTTGCCTCAACACTAGAGCCACCGTCTCCATTTAATTAAATATTATTATTAAAAAGGAGCACTGACACTTCCATTCTGTATATTCGTTATGGACCATAAGTCCATAGACAATTGTTTTTAAACATTTTTAAAGTGTTATTCCACTTAGGAAAGAAAAATACTTATTTAGTAAAACGTATAAAAAATTTAACGTAGCGGGACTCGAACCCGCGCCTTCTGGAAAACGACCAGGTCCTACGCCGTTGCATTCAAATTTTTATACGTTTTCTAAATAAATATTTTTCCATAGACAATTGTTAATATTTTTTCCTTACATATTTATTTTAAAAGTAAAAGGTACATTACTTTTAATATTATATATGAACTTAATCACATGAATATTTAAGGGATAAAAAAATATGTATGTAATTAATATTAATTGAATATCATACAGGATAACTGCCATTCTCTATAGTAATCAAATTTTAAAATTTTCTTGTCGTCTGTTTATTTTCAACAGAACTATTATCTGAGCCGGTGGTAGCTTTACGATTATTCGACGATTTAAATTAATAAAAATATATTTAATAAATAAAATTAAATATATTTTTACTAATTTAAATCGTTTTTACTAATAAAAATATTTAAAAATTTATGACTTAAGAAACAATCACTGTATCAACAAAACAAGCTCGACAGTTTTATATTAAAGGATAGTAACCTTATCCTACAAAGTACAAACTTAATGGACTGCGCCTACAACGTTTATACTTTTCACGGCTAATGGATTTAAAAATGTTAAATGGAATATTACTCAACTGAAATAAATATTATTTATAAGTAAATATTTTTGGATATTTTTTATAATGTCAATATTTATGGCATGGCAAATATTACTAATATCAGGATCGATATTTGTTCCACTTTTAAGAAAAACTTTTGATAACTTAAACATACCAGTATAACACAGGCTTCAATTTATGTAAAGGTTTTGTGTCATTTGACTATAACATAACTAGAAGCAGGCGAAGCCGCGCGTGGGCCAGTACATGTAAAATAAACATCTATTATTTGTTATTTAATGTAAAAAATATTGTTAAACATTTTTTATATTTAATTTTCATTTATATTTAAGTTAAATTACAATTTAATTTAAAGCACCTAAGTTAATAAGCCACATTCTACGCCAATCCCTCGTCATATCGCATGACTGTGACAATACGTTAAACCAACACGCCCTGGAATTGCCGCTTAGTTTGTACTCCATTATGTAATTAGAGCCGCGCCTATACGAGATATGCGAAAATCTGAAAATTGGACAATTCATTGTGTAAATGTTGTTGTTTCAGGTGAAGTTCCTAATTTTAGGTATTTTTGTTCGATAGGTAGGTATTGTGTGTTACAGTAGCGGTTTGGATATGGAGAGAATAAAATTAATAGCATTTGTCTTTAAATGTTATTTAGTCCTTTTAAAATTTATTATTCTTTCAAAAGTAAATAATGGCTACAATCAGTTCATTTATTTTTTATACTTATATAAGATTTTTTGTATAGTTTCAATGATTACTATTATTTATTCGAGAATTCGGCGAAAATTTAAGAAAAGGAGTGTCTTAATGTTTGTTATAATCTATCCCTCCGTTACCTACAAAAACGTAGCCTATGCTACTTCCCAATTACGTAGTTTTCCGGATAAAGCACACATGCGAAGCCGGGACGGGTCTCTACTAATTAACAAAATACTAATATCACAGTATATATATAAATATATACTGTGATATTAGTATTTTGTTAATGCCTCATGAAAAAAACAACTATGCATATAAATGCATAGTTGCTTTTTTTATGAGGTATTATGACCATAAATAATCTTTCTATTTTTTTGCATTTAGATGAAGACGGAGTATAAAAAAATCTCACATATAGCAGGCAGAGCACAACGGCGCGCTTGCTTTACTTGTGAATCATTTAATAGACATTGTAATAGGTATTTTCTCTCTCTCTCTGTCTCTCTCCAATATTGTATAAGCTATATTAATGTAGATATTTCAATACTACGGATGGAAAGGATGGAAGTGTAAGCACCACATTAAATGAAACCACAGTTTTAACTACTCTATAAAAGCCTAATATAGTTCAGAAAAAAATAAATACCCAAACGTCCAAATTAAATGCTATTAAATTCGAAGATTATCTTCATTAAAGTTCCTAGATAATGAAGTAACTTTTGCTCGTACTAAAATTGAATGTTTATATCATATAACGCACTCACATACAATTAACTATTTTTGTAGCACACGCGCCTTAAGCAATTCGATGGCGTTCCTTATTATTGTTATTTCGTCGTTTAAGGCTAACTAAGACTTACGCAGTAATGTTATATAGCCTATAGCACTTCTGAAGAATGAAGCTTGCATATAAAACAAAAAAAAATACATCCGACCAGTAGATCCAGAGTTCTTAGCGTTTGAACAAACAAACAAACATACTCTACCGCTTTATTATTCTTGTATAGATATCAATGACTATAAAGTTTAGACAAGGAAATGATCCGGAACCGTTTATCAAATTTCTTATCCTATAATATTTTGCTTCAATTACCTTGAACACAATGAAATTTAGTATAAATTTACAAAGTTTTTACACGAAATCTCGCTTGGGGACATGCAAACATGTAATTTGACGGGGACGTACCTACAGGCGAAATAATTTCCGATGTAAAATGAGCATTTTTGAGGAAATTAAGGTTTTAGAGATAAAAAATTCTAAATGCACGTTTACCGTTCCCTTGTTGTTTTAATTTACTTCTATATGTACAATACATTTAGGACGAGACAACGTATGGAATGAATTTTTTCACGTATTACATTATAAGGGACGAAAATATTTTGTTATTACAGTCTTTATAATCTGTCCTTGGGTAGATGTAGGTTAGACGTCCTTGACCTTTTTTATCTGTAATCTCACATGCTTTGCGTCTGACTTAGCAAATGGAATATTAATTAAATAATTAAATTAGATCTAGCGGCGCAATAGCGACTAGTTGAGAGAACTTCGTACGATGTCTCTCGGGTAAATGTTTGTGCGTATATTTATCTTCTTTTATATAAATTTTCTAGTTATATAAATTACAGCGTTGAATTACGCTATCCAGACGGAAAATATCCTAATTTTCAAATAAAACAAATAAGAAAATGAACAATTAGTAAATATAGAAATATATATTACCTATATACTATATTATGGCTGGTAATTTGATTGTGATAATTTCAAAAGAAATGTTATTAAATAGGTTTGGAGTTCACATATGTATTTTATTCAACAATAAACAATCTCATATCATACATTATATTACCTTACATATGTACATTTTTTTAATAAATAGAACAAGAATATCAATAACATTTCACAAACATTGTATTCAAATTTTTCGCTTCAATGAAAAAGAAAATCTATATTTGTTTAAAAAATTGAAAGCTTCGTTTTTGTAAAAAATAACAAAATGTTTCTGTATCAATGAAAAATATTTATTTAATAGACAGCTATGAAATATAAAAGCATTTGTATTTCATAAAAATAGTTTTACGTTGTATCCCGCATACAGTAAGGTAGGCAGAAGGAACGTAGTGTTAAAATACTTCGCAACTTTCCACCCAATTCTCGAGATATCGCGTATTGAGTGGCAAAACTCAACACTACGTTCCACTCACTATGTTCTAATCTTGTTATCAGAACGAGGAAATGGAAATAATTCATTCTCCTGAGTGGGAATCGAACCCACAACCGTTGTGTTCACAGTCAAACACTATGCCACTACGCTACGGCAGTTTTTATGTAGGTATATATTACAATAAATCTTCTCTAGCCCACTGGAGATATCTGAAGAAACAGTAAAAACGCAAGCCACATTTAGTTTTAATTTACGATGCAAATTCTCACGGGAAACTTTATTTTATGATAATATAAGGAATATTCTCTAGCGTCTAAACTAAAAGATGTAAGTTTATCTTGCATTAAACTTTCATTTTATTTACGATTAACTGACCTAATTTTTATTTTTTTTATATCTTTCATGTACAAAATTGACTTTTCTATCCTTTTATTATATATAGAGACTACACAACTTAGACTTACTAAGTGTATAATATTACTGAAAATTGCACGTGGTTGTAGGGGATTCGATTTTCTTTGAGAGGAATTTATGTTTAAAATGCTAAATGTTAATTATTATATCGTCAGACCTTAGATATATTTATTTATATATGTTTCTGCTGTATAACTAAATGCGAGTGAGAGTCTTAATAGAGCAATATGAATGATAAAAATAATAAATCAGCTTCACGTTGTATCCCGCATACAGCAGGGTAGGCAAAGGGAACCTAGTGTTAAGACACTCCGTTCCCCACTTTCTGCCGAATTCTGGAGGCATTGCGTGTTGAGTGGCAGAACTGAACACCGCGCTTAACGTCGATAACAGAGCGAAGAAATAGAATATATATATATAAATATAAGTAAATATTTCATCTCCTCGAGTGGGAATCGAACCCACAACCAGTCGATTTTACAGTCACACTTCGTGCCGCTGCGCCACGACTGGCCTCAAAATATATAAAATATTTTTTTTAATAATGATGTACAGAAGACAGCAAAACTTTTTTACTTCAGAATTTTGTTTACAAGCATAACAGCAATCGAAGCGATCAGAAAGCCTGCCTTCTTTTTAAAAATAAAATAACCTACAAAAGTAAAGTTAAGTGCCTATATCCTTATCAGTTATACATTATTAGTTCTAAAACTTTGTAGATAAGAAACTTTCACAATTATACGTTTTAATTATCATCACGAGTCAGTCATCAGTTACTTAGTAAAAGCTATTTATTAGAGACAGCAAAAAAGAGGATCTCTCTATAATTGATATGGTTAATTAATCTCTGACTACGACAAATAAGGGCAAATGATCAATAGTTTTGGATTGCAAATAAACACAATTCCTTATTAAGCCGATTACTAAAGGATTTAACAAGAGTAAGCTTAGACAAGCTTCTTTTTGTCTATTATATCAGTTTCGTAGATATTTGCTCAAATTGAAAGTAGTGGGAGATTAATAAGTTTTTTTTTATTTTTACAATCATTGGACATGCTCTACGAATACCTGGAAAAGTCTTTATCAGCTTCACGCTGTATCCCGCACACAGCAGGGTAGGCAGAGGGAACCTAGTGTTAAGACACTCCGTTCCCCACTTTCTGTCGAATTCTGGAGGCATTGCGTGTTGAGTGGCAGAACTCAACGCCGCGCTTAGCCTCGACACCAGAGCGAAGAAATGGAAATATAAATTTAAGTAAATATTTCATCTCCTCAAGTGGGGGTCGAACCCACAACCAGTCGGTTTTACAGTCACATTTCGTGCCGCTGCGCCACGACTGGCCTCAATAATAATGGTTTATTTCTTTAAGTTTATCTTTTTCATAACACAGATAATTTTTCTTTTCTTCTGTCGTGGCACAGGTTCACATACGTGGACCTGTAAATGTAACAGTTGTTAGTTTGATTTCCACTCAAGGAAATGAAATATTTTACATTTTCATTTTACACGCTATAGTAATGGGACAAAGCGCGGCGTTGAGTATCGCCACGCAAACCCAATGTCTCAAGAATTCAAATTCTAGCACTAAAACATTTTGTGCCTACAAATAACTATGCCCATGTTTAAATAGGCATTACTTTTATTATAATTATTATATTAGTTATTATAATAGTAGTATAATTATTATATTATTACTTATTATAGTAAGTTTATTTTAAATATTTTTGTATGATATTGTGAAATACTTCAAAGTAATTTAGATAAAAACATATAATATATACCGAATAAAATAATACAATATTTTTTACATTTTCTTTTCACTTTTCCACTTAAGTAACTAAATAAGTATATTTTGTATACAAACAGTCCGCCCATCTGCCCACAGTTTCAATTTATTGGCAAAACAATTCACACTTTATGATTAATAAAGTTTTATGAGGAATTGAGGATTGAGGGTAACCCGGGATTAAATTTACATGGACCAAAGGGTTTATATGATATGCTATATTTATTGAATATAAAGCTACTTTTAATAAATAATAAAACAATATTGTTTGTTCAATCTATGAATGAATATTTAGTTATCTATGAATATTACTTGGGAATTGAGTGGCGTATGTCAACGCGGTATTTCGTGTACTAGACCGCGAAAAATATAATCCAGATTCTTATAGATTTTATAATGATTAAGGCAATTTTTTGGACATCATTTTGTCTGAATTCACTGGGGGTGATTTTTTTTAATCTGATAGATCACACGCCATATCTTGGTTAATGTATTTCTGTAGATACATTTAAAGTTATAATAAGAAGTACTTTTTTTTTAAATTTATAGGCATTACACCTATAAGTATTTCAAGAGCGCTGTTGAGAAATAGATTTAATAGATATTTTAAAAAGTCTTTTTGAGTTTAGTCTATTAAGTGAGGACATAGCATCAATCAAATGTGTTGAAAGTGTGTAAAGAAGTACCTTAACACTATGTGTCCCTAAGCTGCTAAAACTATGAAAGGAACGGTAACGGGATACCGGGTTCTAATAGACATTCTGCGATACTTAGAGATAATTCAGTGTAATGTCATTTTACTTTATTTCCCACTTTTGTGGCAACCGAGCCGCTATGAGCAGTAGCTACTGTAGATAGAACGGGAAAACAGATTTTGTACCATTTGGGTCATTAGGAAATAATTCCACCGTTTATAACACATAACGAAATTCAATTACACTTATTTATATCATATATCTTCCGCGTGTGAGCATACTTAACCTTCGGGCACTCTGTTCTTCATTTTCCGTTTCCATCATGTTTGTTTCACATTCACGCAATGACTACTACACCGATTTAGTTAAAACTTTACAGTATTATCTAGTATAATTAAATAGCTGTTACATGAGAATAACATATATGCATATAATATTACAGCCAGTTTTTTTTACAAAAATTGTAATTTTTACAAAATAAATTGGCTATAATATTAAGTATACTATAAATTTATGAGGCCAGTCGTGGCGCAGGGGTGCAAAGTGTAACTGTAAAATCGACTGGTTGTGGGTTTGATACCCATTCGAGGAAATGAAATATTTATTTACATTTATATTTCCATTTCTTCTCTGCTCTGGTGTCGAGGCAAAGCACGGCGTTGATTTCCGCCACTCAATACGCAATGTCTCCTAAACTCGGCAGAAACTGGGAAACGGAGTGTCTTAACACTAGGTTCCCTCTGTCTACCCTGCTGTGTGCGGGATACAGCGTGAAGCCGATTTAATTTACAAATTTAAGCGGGCGAAGCCGCGCGTGGACCGCCTGTGGACACATGTAGTACTATATATATATATTTAAGTAAAAATACAATGTCCATCCAATATAGCAAAGAACATACGAACGTGCGCCCATCAAACCCACTCCAAATAATGACAGCTTCAACATTACGGGTTTATGGCGGCGTTAAAGTAGGCGGCACAATGTATGAAAAGTATAAAACGTGAAGTTATATTGTACTGTCGATTGCATTGAATTCCTTACTTTGTGGGAAATAAGTACACGTTATAGATCGTGTTATACTACATTAGGGAAAATGGAAAGAATTTGTTTCCAGCTTCACATTGTATCACGCATATTGCAGGCGAGGCAGACGGAAGCCTGGGTATTTACTGAACCTTAGTGTTAAGATACTTCTATTCCCCACTTTTCTCCTAATTCTCGGGGCATGGCGTTGAGATCCGCCACCCAACATGCGTGCTCAACGCCATCAATTCATTAACATATTTTTTTATTAATATTATATAGTATGATGTTCTTAAAAAAACAACAACATTTATTCACGCCTAAATAAATATATATTTAATCATTTCTTTTTAATAGTAAGACAAGATTTCAAAACTAAAAACATTTACGATAAATGATTTTGTTGTCCTTTCACACTCTATTGTTTCGAACCCTAACCCTAAACGGGCGAAAAGACCAGATTTTACAATTGCTCTTTTCGACCAGCACTTAGTTTTAAGATAAAACATGTTATAATTTTTAAATAATGTTCATTTAATAATACTGTTCCAGCGCCATCGTAGCATCGCAATGTCTGATGGTTGCGAGATCGATTCCCACTATGGGGAATGAATTATCTTTAAACTTTGCCTCTGGTACAACAACATACGAAGCGCGGCTTTAAGGTTTGACTCTATGTACTACGTTGTCTCGTACGTAATGTGCTGTAAGCGTATGACATAGTGGCGAGAGTTTAATTTTTAGGATTCCGTATCTTTTGAGGAAAAAGGAACCCTTATAAAATCACTTTATTGTCCATCCGTCTGTATGTCTGTCTGCCTTGATTTCAGGAACGCTTGGAGATATCGAGTAGAAATTCAAACCATATACTCAAATCTACGGTTACATGATTTTATGAAAACATAATATTTCTATATTTACTTAAAAAAAATAGCCGTTTATATCGCAAAAAGCAAGTATTTTTACACTATAAAGGGAATCAAAATTAATAGGGTACTTCCAGTTTGTCTAGAATTTTGAAATTTTATATATCTACAGGTAGTACCAGTTGAGAAAAAAATACTGAAAACTATACATTCGTGGTTAAATCCTAAAAAATAATAAAAGGGGAACAAAAGTATCAGAAAAAGCTCGAGTTCTCCAATTTTTGTACGAAACCCTCGGTGAGCGAGCCCTACTCGCGCTTGTCCGGTTTTCATAATAAATTTTTGATTTTCAAAACATATATTGATTTTTTAAAATTTATTTAAACTGTTATTTAAATGAAATTTTATCATCGAAACGTATCAATATAGTACAGTAATTACATAAAGTAAGGCGATCGGTAATTTAGGTCAAAGGTAATAAGTAGACAAAGACACTTCGTTAACTTCGACAATGTTTGTTTGTAATAAACTGTATTAAATTATATTTGCTGCAACAAATTGGTTTTCCGTCCATACATTGTTTTACAATAGTTGTCTATTAAAATTTACAGTCTGTTTTATCGTTAAGGCTAGTCTTGGTGGGGCACATGCGACAGGTTGTGGGTTCGATTCCTACTCGAGGTCCGATCGAGTTCATTTCAACTTTTTCTGCTAGTTCAGCCCTTTCCGTCCGACTTTTTATTGGTGGAAATTCGAGTTCAACGTAGGGTATTAATGGGCCCGCTCCGCTCGCAGTGGAAACCGGGGTTAATGCAGCTGGATGTGGATGAATAAAGGCGATAGTTGTGAGTTTAAATTAGAATGAATATTTATTAACCATAGCAAAGAGTTTGGTCTTGGAAGGGCGGTTATTCTCCACTTTCGTTCATCTTCTTCTCTTTTTTCCGAATATAACGAATATTCATTTATAATTACAATGAAAAAAATAAGTTTCAGACAAAAACAATAATTTCAACGTAATTCCAGTAGCTATACTTACGATAGAGGCCGTCATGGCTGATGCTGCGGCACAGCGTCTTACAGTAAAAGCTACAGGTTCGATTCCTACTCGGGGCAGGATTTATTTTCATCTTTCTGATAACAAGACAAAGCTTGGCGTTGAAATCCGTCACTCAAATGTCTTAATACTCGGTCTTCCAAATATAATATAGGCAGTATTGTGTGGTGAGTAGAGTTACTGAATGCCAGATATTTTTACCAGAAACTGGAATGAAAATAATTCTTTCTGCTAAGTATTAAGGACCCGATAGTCACCATGCTTGTATCATCATACATCATCATACATATGAACTATAATTTTATACTATTGTGAATTTAAATCTTATTATTTTTTTATTGTTTAAAGTATATAAATATATTCTTCCTTTCTCATTCCTTTATAAAATAATATTATGAAAATCTCTTGATATAAAGTAAATATTTGTAAAACATAATATAAAGTACAGTAAATACAAAATAAAACATTTAAACGGGGTTAATGTATAATTCGAAGATTTTAATTAAATACAAATTATGTTTACAAAGGCAGAGTTAAAGTCAATTAAGAGAACAACACTTAAAATTACGAACACTCTGAAGGTGGAACAAAGAAAATTTCCGAAAGAGTAAATGAACAGATGTTTCTGGAAGTTGTTTTTATGTGCAGAAATAAATGTCTAATGTTTGTTAAAAATTAAATAAAAACAATTAATTTGAAATGAAATTCTGAGTGTACGGTCGATTATTGTAGGTTCGATTCCTACTTAGGTTGATGGCTTATTTTCATTTTGAGTTAAGTTTCGGCTCTAAATACTTTGATAATATTTCGAAAATTGCCTAAAAAGTTAAGAACGGTCGTGTCTCGACATTCGGTTCTCCGTTTAATCTAGGCGCAGGATAGACAGCGTCAGATTGTAAAAGTGATGGCTTTGGTTTCAATCTCCACTTCTAACTTCTCTTCCACTATCTTTTTTTCTAGATGTAGGCTAAGATGAACTTTGCATTTATGCGAGAGATTAAAAAAGTAGAGAAAAACTAACGCTGCTATCACTACAAGACGTGTGTATATTTGTCAAAAAAACAGTACAAACCCTCTGGAGCCAATCAAGCGCAACCTTACACACTTACATTAGATAAGATAAAAAAAGGACTTTTTGAAGTGTTTCGAAGATTGGAAACCGTTGGCACAAGTGTGTAATAAATACCTCATGGGGATTACTTTGAAGGGGATAAAATAGATAGATATTCATCAATAAATAAAAAAAATGAAAATACACAAAATTTGTGATATTTTTTGTAGAAGAAACAGTCAATATTAAACGTATATCATATTATAATTAAATATTTTTAAATGTTTTAGGAGGAACTTCTTCTCTTCTTCGTTAGATCTTTAAGATTAATATAAACCGAACACATTTAAAACTAGAAACTCGCTCGCGGCTTCGTCCGCTTGTATAGCTAACACAATTATATCATTTTACTTTCATATAGTAATATAACCATTTTAATATGAAATAAATATTTCATAATTATTGCAATGTAATCTAACAAAATATTGTATATTGATATTTTATTTATTTCTGGACCGATTTAAATTAAAGAAAATTTATTAAAAATTAAATACTTAAAATCCTTCGCCTCCCACAAGTTTAATAGCACAAAATTTCCTTTGCATTATAAAAAAAGAGAAAACATAATATTATAAACTCAAAATTGCAAAAAATACTATACCAATTGTAACTTATACTACCAAAATTATTATTTAGAATTAAGGGTTATTTGAGATAATTCGCTACAACCTACATAATAAATTACATAACTAAACGCGACGTGAGAAATGAGTTATTGTTTCGCCGCCACTGTTGCAAAGTTCAGATTGTAATCCAGCTACGAAACTGTATAACTGCCAACTTCAGGATTAACAAGTGAATGTGCTTATAATGATAAAGGTAGAAATCATGATTTTACCTCAAAAACATAGATTTTTAGTAAATTTCAAAAATGTTATGTTTGTTTCTCAAGTTCCGCCACTCAACACGTAATGTTTTGAAATTTAGAGAACGGAGTGTCTTAACACTATGCTACCTCTGCCTAACCTCCGATATTTGGGATATAGCGTGAAGTTTATTTTTGGACTTTACAGATTTAGATTAAAACCAATATATATTTTTTATTATATAACTAAAATTGTCATTGCCGAAGTAGCTACAAACTAATTAAAGGAATAAAAACAAATTTTAATATAAGTATTATAGCTAATTCGAAAAGTGGATTCTAGGGTTCTCATAGCTTTGTACCAGGGTCAGCTATAATAGTTAGTTTCTGTTCTTGTTTCAATATATATTTTTGCCACAAATATATATTTTTTACTTTGTTTATATTTAAATACTCTGTTTACCGCTTTGATGGATTGAGGTCAAAACTTACGTTTTTTAGCGTTGAAAAAAAAAAAACTCAACACAAAATAACGAGGTGTAGATATATTTTATTAATAATATGATAATAATGATATAATTTTTTTTAACATAAAAATAAAAATTAAACTATTACGCAATAGAAGCATCTTTACGTTTTTCCCGCATAGCAATAGAATGAGAGTATTTTTATATATATAAACTAGCGACCCGCTCGCGGCTTCGCCCGCTTTAACTACTGAATTATTCATATAATGTACTTATGTTTGCAAAGCACTTAAAATTACTAATGAGAAAATTATTGAAACCTTAATGCAACCCACATTTTCGTAGTTTCAATAAGGATGTTCCAATTGGTTAAAAAAACACACTTAAACAAATGACACAAACAACAGAAAACTTAAACGAAATAAATTATAAACAACAGACTACCTACTATTCTCTTACCCAAAAATACTTAAACGAAAGATGTAACCAACTATGCCGCGATGAAATACATTATAATTATTGGATAACTCCAAAATACGTGCAATCGCTTCTAAATTAACTTTGCTATAGAGCCAGGCGCAGAATTGAAGCATTCTCTCGTCCATCTCCGTAGTAGCTCCGAACGACATCTGGGCGTTGACACAGTATGAAATTGGAAGGATTATCAAATGCCACCTAGGCGGTCAACTCAGTCAGGAGAGACCCTCGGATTCTTGAGGGAGGCCCATCTTAAACGACCAAGGTTCAATGCAAGGCTCATAAGTCGGATTTGGAGGAGAATAGAAAGTCCCTCGGAAGTAGTCTTACGTCTGACCTCGGGCGGCCGGGTATGCCACGACGGAGTGCTGCTCTTTAGGTGCAGGTGATACATTGGCGCAGCGGAATGCGTCGGACGCGAGACGACCAATGTGTACCTCCAGGCTTTCTTTTTTTATGTTGCAATGATGCGTGGTGTTCCTCACTTAGTATGGCGCCTGCGTCACTCGACGGAGGATGAGGTTCTGGACCACCTGCAGGATTTCTCGTTGAGTGATACTCGCTAGGGCGTTGTGATGTCATCAGTGTATAGTGCGTAGAGAGCAGGTGATAAAATGCTGCCCTGGGGAACAACGGCAGCGATCGAGTCGCTGCTAGACCTCAAACTCTCAACTCTCACGCAAAATGACCTGTCACTGAGGCAGGGAGGCAAAGACATGCGCTGGTGGGTGCCGGCTCTGAGCACTTAATGAAGTAAGCCCGGGTGCCAACGCGGTCGAATACGCACGCTACGTCGAAGAAGACTACTATTGCACTCTCCTTTCGGTTGATCGCTGTTGCGGCGTAGTATAACCAGAGTGGTATACCCGCTTGTCAAACTGCTCGCTTCGTGGGTGGATGTGCGACTGGAGATGTGAGAGGAATAACTTCTCGAACAACTTGGCGACCGCGCTAAGGAGGGTTATAGATCGGTATCCCTCAGGCTGCGGGCTTTTCCCAGCCTTGGGCAACATGATGACCAGGCCTTCCTACCATGCCCGGAGGAAAGAAGCCAGGCGGGTGCGGCGGATCCATTTTTATAAGCAAAAGGTTGCGGGGCGCGGGGGGACGCGTGGTGGGCGGCGAGCCGTTAAGAATTTTTTAGTGCCGTATTTTAAATCTGTGCTACTAATCTTCTAAAGTACTTATTGAAATGAAAAATAGTAAACAACATTTTAATCTATATTAAATGGCCAAAGTAAATACTGAAAGTAAGGGTTAAACATGAGTCGATATAGCTTTTCTTTAAAACTATTTGTAATTTCGAAATAGCAAAGTTTATCTTTGTTTAACGTAGAAAATTAATAACTTATTTAAAAGGATAAGGATTAATATCATTATGGATTCACATCCCTTACAATAAGAAAATATATTTAAATTACCGTCTAATTTCCGTCTCCTCTACGCTTTCATTAGTAAGATTTAAACGATTTTTTTTGCATTTCTTGTTCTACGACCTATGAACGACTTTTTCGTGGCATAATTAAATTAAAAAAGGAAATGTTTAAAAAAGTAAAAAATAATAATAAAAGAACCGAAGAAGAGTAAACAAAATAAACAACAGGATACTTAAACGAAAGAAATGATAAACAAAAGACGGCCTACTATTCTATTAATGAAAAAAGATGAAACTAAATATATCGCGCTGAAATAATACATTAAACTCTAATTATCTAATACGCACAATCGCATCTAAATCTACTTCGCTACAGAGGCAGGCGGGAAGACGGGTGCGGCAGACGCGTCGCGGGGCGCGGGGGGACGCATGGCGCGTGGCGAGCCGTTTCGCAGCAAGGATTTTTTGATATTGTAACAACTTCTAAAGTACTTATTAAAATGAAAAACAGTAAAAGACAGTTATGATC
>DWQW01004325.1:0-20136 GCA_018249695.1 Heliconius erato demophoon | reverse complement strand
ACTTGTCATTACAATTCATATTTCAATATTGTGACTACGAGAGTATATGTGTATATAACAAGTGTAAATAAATTTATTGTAAAAGCTGGATTTTGTGTCTGATTTGTTGGTTCGCCTAACACGATTTTTTTTACTTTTGTAAGTAAATAATTTTTTAATCGACTTCAAAATGAAGGAGGTTCTGAATTTGGTTGGTGGTTGGTTCATATATTTTTTTATGTATATACACCGATGACACCGATGTTTCTGAACCGATCTACGTGATTCTACTGTTCAATACGTAATAATTGTCATTTAGTCTCATAAAAGTTTCATTGAGTTATGGTTGTGATTATTTTATAAGCAATTTTGTTAACTTGGACAGTGCAAATGTCTCAGTACTTTGTATATTACACTGATTACTCAAAGAGTTTTGATCCGATTTGTCTTATTCTTTTTTGTTCATTGGATGAAATTGAACGATGTAATTTTTACTATACTTCATGTACGGCTTTATTTAGATGCTTTAATTTAATTTGATTTTATTTAGTAACCGTGTCCCTGACAAGTAGATCTTAGGCTGTCTGTGTATATTTGATATCACCTTTCGTAGACCTACCTAGCATAGCTTTATTTGTACACAGCAATATATATTTATTTTATACTTACAAAAAAACACAATGTAACCAACCAGATATAATCTAAAAATATTCTACTGCTTTTTACCGAACTATTTATTACAGACACATATTAGTATGTGCTACCTAGAGATAAGTTTGTGTTTTCGATATCAAGCCCTATCAGCCGTCACTGACAGGAATATTTTTCCTTAATTTTTATTGTAATTCATACCTAACACAGCAAGAACGATACATCAATACTCGTATCTTTTGATTGCATTGACTTAGAAGCTTAATTTTTTTTATGCCCCAACGAACCGTAGATCTGAATATTTGATATTAATTTCAGCTTGATACTTGCACGCGATCTTGAAATACATAACTTTTACAAACAGACGACGGTGATCTATAAGTTCTTACCTTATGAAATACGGAATCCTTAAAATGACTGACCCGCCTATCAGTTTCTTATCTTAGAGGGTCAAGTTTTATACTAAAAAACTAAAGTAATAACAGTAAATAGTGCAATATTCCATGTAATATATAGGGAGACTAGCCAAAACAAAGTGTGGTATTAATAAAACTTGTTTGCAAAGGCAACCTGCCAGGGCCTATATAGAATGCTTGTAATCCAATCACTTTGATGTACCAATATGGGAGTCACAACCAAAAATGTTATATAGAACTAGAAGTAAGAAGTTTTGATATAATAATAATATATTACAATTCTCGCCTGATTCGCTGCTTCGCCTGCTTGAACTATACAAATATTTATAAAATTACTAAGTAAATGTAACCAAAGAAAATCATTAAAAAAAACTAAACAAAACGTGACTACAATATCAAATTACTAAACCAGATTGTTTTACTTGGCACACCAACTTCAAAATTATAAAATTTTTCTTAAATTATTTTTGTTTAACAAAATCAAAGTACGTTTTATTTTATGCTAAGTTAATTTATTTTTCATCTTTTACTGTAGTGTTTGAAATTGTTTTTTTTATCTGTTTTAAGTTAATTTACTTTATCCTTGAAGTGTCAAAAAGTGTCATCGGAATCGGTTGGCGTTATATTGAGTTATTCGTCCATTTGTCGCGCACATTCATAATGCAAATTAAGGACTTATGTAATTTTCTCACAGATACTATTATCATATATGGACTAAATTAAAATGAGACCACACGGGAAGCACTAGCTTTCAAATAAGAATCATTAAAATCGGTTAACCCAGTCAAAAGATGTGAGGTAATAAACATAAAAAATACAGTCGAATTCATAACCTCCCTCAAGTATCTCTATATATAATTTTACCACAATAGGATCAGGGGTTTAGCCCTGATTGCATCACAGGTATACAGACAGACAGAGTAACTTTCGAATTTATAATATAGGTATGGATTACTACAACTAAAGACCGTAACTTCGCTAAAATGAAAATTTTGCACTTTTACCCTTATTAACCCGGGGTTCGTCGCTAGACACCTTAAACATACCGCATTATTCATAGTTTCCTTTTTTAAAAACTCGGATGTTAATTTTTTTTTTATTATGTTATTTTTATTTGTACCATAATCTATAAATAAATGATTCCCATTCGAGAATATAAAATATTTAACATTTTCATTTCCTCGCTGTAGTAACGAGACAAATCACGGCGTTGAATGTGACAGAGAGTAGAGAATGAAAGCGCATTAATGAGAACGGAGTCTCTTAGCACTAGGTTCCCCTCTACCTACCCTACTATATGCGGGATACAGTCTGAACCTAAGAAAAAGAAAGTACTATGTTCCCTAGCTACGGATGTCAAAACAGATAAAAAAATCAGACAAAAGTTTTACATTCTTAATAAAAGAGACGTTACAAGTAGAATTATTGAAGTAGCGCTTGTAACCCTTGGGATATTTTATTTAACCGTACAAGTTCTTTCCCTTGCAGGAATTCAACGTGTCTCTTTGTAGACTTACATTTTGATGGTCGTTATTGTTGTGGTTATTCATTGTCGAGTACCAAAAAGAATGGAATTAGGGAAACGCTCTCGCCTTTCCTGGTTTTTTTCTAACATAATTGTGTTTGGGAGTTATAATATTCTTATCGTCTTATCTTGCTTTATATTTTTGGCAGAACTTATTTTTAACTTACAAAGGAATTTGACATATTTTTTTGCTCTTATTGTGGTATGTTTTTTTCTGTTATGCTAAAAGTTATTACTTTTTGTCTTACAATTTAAATTACGTAAATGTTATAAGAAAAAAATATGTTGCTGAATTTAAGCGCAAGCTTATTGGAATGTCTTTACCGCATCTTAAAGTAGAGAAGACCTAAAGTTCATTCCATTCTCCTTATTTTGAAAATCTTACTGACGAAATTTGCCATTGTACCAAAGTGTATCTAACCAACTGATGAAACTGTATCTGTATTACGTGATAAAATAATAGAAGAAGTATATCAGTTCATTGAATATTTCTACGAAATGATAATTTAGGGTGATCAAAAAATAGTAAAAGAATATTAATATATGATTTTTTAATTTTTTATCTGTCTGTTTTTCATTTCTTGACTCATATCTTTTGAATAAACAGACGGCTTAAAATAATTGGTACATATGTATCGGAGCTATAGTAGAAAAGTGATTGTTTATAAAATGTAAATATTAAATCCACTTCTGAAATTATTATTAACTACATTCAAGGTATTTTCCTTCTTTACAAAACCGCACGTGCAATTCTATTCTAAGTATACCCGAATGCCTTCAAGGCAATATGCCAACTCGTTAAGAAACGTTTTAATTTTAGACCATTTCAGTGTCTACCGTCGACGAAAACCTGTGAAAATGCAGCTTTATTTGACAAAATGTATGAGAAATTGTCGGTTTTCTGGAGCGTGAAGTAATTAAAATGAAGGGGTTAAAATTATAATCGCACTAATTTAAAGAACTACTGGTTTCGAATTCAAAAAATTTTTTGTATTGGATCATCATATGATGGGACATTAACAATTTATCATGTATCATACACAAAAGTTACAAAATAGTTATCAGTTAAAAAAAAAATAAAAAATAACTACAAAATTTAAATATTATTCTAATTTTTTCTGCCCGTCATATAAAGGAACTTAAAAACTGAAATAATAAAGTTTACATTTTCATATACAAATACACTTTTTAACGGACTTCAAAGAGGATGGAAACTTTTGGGCCCAAATGTAAAGAATTGAAATAAAGTTTATTTTCTTTTTTATTTTAGAATACCAAAATTTAGCTTAATTGACAATCTACAAGCGGAAACAATGAGAAAAAAGTTTTAGATCATTCATCGATATAAATAATCCATTACAGTACTAAGGAAATTAAATATTTTATTAATGAAAAAACAAAAAGAAATCCACTTTGAATCGATGAAAATCAATCACATTTTAAATGACTGATGTGACAGCTGATTGACATTGACATCTTGTCTAATGATTTTTGCATATTTTGCTTCACTTGTTTCTTTCTTTTCGATCTCGATTTCCTGTTTGTTTTCTACTTTGTACGACCCTTACTTGCCCAGTGGACACCGAAATCTTTTGTAACTAATCATAAAAAAAATATAGCTGTATTTGAAATATAGCTATTGAAATGTCTTTACCGCACCTTAAATTAGAGAAGAACTAAAGTTCATTCCATTCTCCTTATTTTGAAAATCTTACTGACGAAATTTGCCATTGTACCAAAGTGTATCTAACCAACTGATGAAACTGTATTTGTATTACGTGATAAAATAATAGAAGAAGTATGTCAGTTCATTGAATATTTCTACGAAATGATAATTTAGGGTGATGAAAAAATAGTAAGAGAATATTAATTTATGATTTTTTAATTTTTTATCTGTCTGTTTTTCATTTCTTGACGCATATCTTTTGAATAAACGGACGACTTAAAATAATTGGTACATATGTATTGGAGCTATAGTAGAAAAGTGATTGTTTATAAAATGTAAATATTAAATCCACATCTGAAATTATTATTAACTACATTCAAGGTATTTTCCTTCTTTACAAAACCGCACGTGCAATTCTATTCTAAGTATACCCGAATGCCTTCAAGGCAATATGCCAACTCGTTAAGAAACGTTTTAATTTTAGACCATTTCAGTGTCTACCGTCGACGAGAACCTGTGAAAATGCAGCTTTATTTGACAAAATGTATGAGAAATTGACGGTTTTCTGGAGCGTGAAGTAATTAAAATGAAGGGGTTAAAATTATAATCGCACTAATTTAAAGAACTACTGGTTTCGAATTCAAAAAATATTTTGTATTGGATCATCATATGATGGGACATTAACAATTTATCATGTATCATACACAAAAGTTACAGAATAGTTATCAATTAAAAAAAAATAAAAAATAACTACAAAATTTAAATATTTTTCTAATTTTTTCAGCCCGTCATATAAAGGAACATAAAAATTGAAATAATAAAGTTTACATTTTCGTATACAAATCAAAACAAATACACTTTTTAACGGACTTAAAAAAGGATGCAACCTTTTGGGCCCAAATGTAAAGAATTGAAATAAAGTTTATTTTCTTTTTTATTTTAAAATACCAAAAATCAGCTTAATTGACAATCAACAAGCGGAAACAATGAGAAAAAAGTTTTAGATCATTCATCGACATAAATAATCCATTACAGTACTAAGGAAATTAAATATTTTATTAATGAAAAAAACAAAAAGAAATCCACTTTGAATCGATGAAAATCAATCACATTTTAAATGACTGATGTGACAGCTGATTGACATTGACATCTTGTCTAATGATTTTTGCATACTTTACTTTACTGGTTTCGTTTGTTTCGATCTCGATTTCCTGTTTGTATTCTACTTTGTACGACCCTCACTTGCCCAATGGACACCGAAATCTTTAGTATTTAATGACCTGGATATGAATCTATGTGTTAATTGTTGCAATAACCTCAATTTTATCAAGTGTCTTATAATTTAGCTTCCAGCCATTTCCAAATCTGGCAAAATTTTCAGAGAAAGAATGTTGTACCTAAAAAAAATAAAATCAGCTTCACGCTGTATCCCGCACACAGCAGAGTAGACAGAGGGAACCTAGAGTTAAGACACTCCGTTCTCCACTTTCTGCCGAATTCTGGAGGTATTGCGTGTTGAGTGGCAGAACTCAACGCCGCGCTTAACCTCGACGCCAGAGCGAAGAAATGGAAATATAAATTTAAGTAAATATTTCATCTCCTCGAGTGGGGATCGAACCCACAACCAGTCGATTTTACAGTCACAAATCGTGCCGCTGTGCCACGACTGGTCTGTATTAAATCATATAATTTTCATCTCTTTACATTCTGGGAATAAAAATGTATACAATCGTTTCAGTCTGCTTTGTGTATCGATCGATTTACAATTGTACCATCATGATATATAATTTTTTTGATATTATATACATATACTTGTATATGTATTTTATAATTGTTTTGAAATTTCTTTCAATTTAATTTTGCTAATAAATACATTTTATAATTTTATTTTATGCTCTAGCTTAGTTAAACTGGAGCATAAAATGAATTTTTTAAATTGATTTTTTTTTAAATGAAATTTTAAAATGACATTTTCATCAAGTAGTTACTTAAAGTCAATAATTATATAACTTTTATTGTTTGCAAAGATATATTACAAATATTTTTCATAACAAAGCTTATTTTATTTTTCAGCTTAGAAAGGAGAGAGCAACGCGGTGATATATATTTTCACCTGCACTAGAAATCTTAAGTATAAATTGTGTTTAAATTATGACAGAACGCGGTGCTGGATACCGCCACTGAACACGCACGTGTTAAATTGAATGTCCTATCAATAGTTATCTCTGCCTACCCTGCTATACGGAAAAAAGGGTGAAAAAAGAAGGAATTTGTTTATTATATCATTATAATTTTATTTAACAGCTTACATTGTCTTTTCATATGAAGTATAGAAAACGGATTTTTTTTTCTTTCTAATAAGACTTAGTAGTTTTTGATAATAAAGTAAACCTACATAACAGTTTATGCACTAACCTTGCTATAGAACGTGATATTGTAACTATCCCATCGAACACTGTAAGCACTAATTACTCTCGTTAATACTAACTTCAGTGTGAACACAAATCAGCGCTATCTGCTAATTAACTAAAGTAGCATAGAAGAGGCTGATCATACACACGGTGGACGTCAATTTGATCCCCCAAGTTTTATTAAAACAGCTTAAAGCATTTTTTCCTGCTATACCTACCCTGGCATAGAAACTTCACCCTTCGTACTTCGTTCTTCGCCCTTCGTACTTCGTTCTTCGCTCTTCGTACTTCGTTCTTCGCCCTTCGTACTTCGTTCTTCGCCCTTCGTACTTCGTTCTTCGCCCTTCGCCCTTTGCAGTTCACCCATCGCCTTTCGCGATTCGCTCTTCGCCCTCCGTACTACATACTCCACTCTTCGCCCTCCGTACTCAATTCTCTGACTTTGTCTTGTAATCAAAGTGAAAGAATTTGAATAGCTTATTTACCCAAGTGGACTGGAACTGGAATCACAGACGCTGGCTAACTGCACCTACACATAAATCATGATGGCTCATAAAAAGCAACCTTTAAGAAAATACAAATATATAACACAAAAATGTATACACATAATTCTAACAAGTATATCAGTAACTAATATAGATTTCTTCTATTAGTGCTATCGAGCTTTCCAGACAGTTTACGGAAGTACACCGGAAGTTTCGTCACAAAAGTTTGGATTATCGGCCTTAACTTGCTGATAGCTTAGAGGAAACGTCTATATAGAATGATATTGCTGTGATATATCCTCGAAGAAGATTTGATACAAGATTGAAGAATGAAACTTATGAATGGACAGTTTTATGTGATGGTACAATTTATTTTCAAGCTCTAGCTTCGAGTTCACTAGTAATCTCTAAAGAGTTGAAATCCATCTAATAAAAGCGTATTAGAATAGGTAAAAGTATTATATATTATAAAATACGCAAATAAAGCAGCTTTATGCCATGTCTTGTACCACAGGATAGACAGAAAAAACCTGGTGTCAAGACACTCGGTCCTCCATTTTCTGCACACATTTTAATAAAAAAATATATTAATGTTGGGTGGCGGTACTCAGGGCAGTGTGCTGTAACAAAAGTAATAGGAAAAATTAAAAGTACCAATATCTAACAAAAACTGAACCCACAACCACCTTCTGCTACTCAAACAGCTAACTTCTACACAGACATACAGTACTTGCCAAGATTATTAATAAATCACGTACTTTCATTTTTGCGGTCCACTTACGTTGTCCCATGCAACACGACAGCCATTGTCATGATAGCCGAGTGATTAATGTTCCGCTACGACAATTATTATCTCGTATAGGTTCAGTGGTTAAATGGACATCTGGATTTTATTTTTTTTTATTTTAGTTTCACGTTGTATCCCGCATATAAAAGGGGAAGGGAATCCAGTGATAAGATATTCCGTTCCACGTTTCCACCCATTTTTGAGACATTATTAGTTAGGTGGCGGAGCTTAACGTCGTGCTTTGTCTTTTTACAAAAGCGAGGAAAGAATATCTCATTTGTTTGAGCATCTAATCTACAACTGTGGCTGTGTGTTCTTCAGTGGCTGCACCACGACGGCCTCAATGATAATAAACAAACCTTACCGGAATACCACTATCGTAGTAAAACAAAATTTAATTCACAAAGTTAAACGCAACTAAAGCAAAGCTACAAAACCGTAAGCACTCATTTGTATTAAATAAGCGTCGTTTGTTTAATTCAAACAATTTACAGTGAGCTTTTTAAGTAGAATACTTTGCAAACAGAACGGTTTTTTGTGAAAAGAAAAATGTACGAAATGGTTTCTGTGAATAAAATAATAAGAAAATGGAAAATGAAGGGAAAATATAAAGTCATTACACTCTTATATATGTTCCAACTAAGTTACTTTACATATCGACGATTGAAAGTATAATTGATCCAAGCGCCAGTTTTTGCGATATTGAGTTATATACATATTTGGTTAATCAGCATTTTTTTTTGTCTTTTGAACTCGGTTTCATAATTTACTGAGCACTTTTTTGACGCTTGCCCCCTTTTTGATGTTCATTATATTA
Organism: Heliconius erato demophoon; assembly: GCA_018249695.1. NCBI lineage: Eukaryota > Metazoa > Arthropoda > Insecta > Lepidoptera > Nymphalidae > Heliconius > Heliconius erato. Next base: position 11,399 of record DWQW01004325.1, on the reverse strand, counting down.
ACTGACATAGAAATCAGCAAATGATATTAAAAAGTCGCTTAGATCATTTTAATATACCATTTTTTTTAATAACTTTATAATGGATAATAAATATTTAAAACACAGTTTTTAGAATTTACTATACGTTGGCACATTTATCCTCTTCCTTAAATATTATATTTAGTAGCTTAATACGCTTTGCAGTCCATCAAAATAATAAGCCGTATCGTTTGAATCAATTTGGACTTCACATATGGCTTTGTCACTTGAACGTGTCTAATTCCTTATTTCTTATAAATAATAAGAGTTTAAACATATTTCTCTTTATTGCTATAATATGTCTTTTACTATTTTTATAATTTAATCAACGCTATCTTGCGATGGTGATTGAAACCAGGGAAAATAAAGATTAAAAAAGAATTATTATGTTGTTTAGATAATTTCGTTGTGCTATTATTAACGCGGGCGTCAACCTCTCAACAAATCAACCACTTAAAATAAGTGACGATCTCGAAATTATGATTATTCACGGGCTAATATGGCAGGCTTTTTATTTATAAATAAACGAGTAAAGCGCGAGTCGAACTCGCCTACAATCAATGCAATAATTTTGTTTGAAATGACCTGCAAATATAAGTTTGTAATATTTTTTCTCCATGAAACCTTTGTTTTTCCACATTTCCGATTTTTTTCCTTTATTTAAAATTATAAATTATATTTTTGTTTCAAATATTACAAATGTAAATGCACGATAAGTACCTCATGGGTTTGATTGCGCGGCGAATTTCATACAAAATACAGTTAAGTCGATGCATAAATGCTCGTATCTTTTGATTGCGTTGACAGAGAAGCATGATTTTATCTGTGTTTCAAGGGACCATAGAGTTAAATACTTTATGTTAATTTCAGCTTGATACCTCCACGCGCTTCCATGATCTCGAGCAAAATAGTCTTGACAGACGGACAACGAAGTAACCCTAAAAATTATAATTTATAAAATATAAACTCTACTTATTGCACATTATTTTAATAAAACACAAATCCCTACCATATGACCCACGATCATAGAATAAAAGAAGGAAAGACATAATAGCACGTACGCCCGCAACTAGAACTTTCTTTGCTAGCATTCAATATGAGTCACGTGCATGCATGCTTTTTGTATAATAAAGTGAATAAAATGATAAATGTATACTACTTGCGATATTATGAGTGCAAAAGGAAACTTAAAAGATGGCTGATTCTACTTACATATGAAGAAACTGAAACTTTTATTGAGCATGCTAAATACACTAAATATATTTATATACATACGTATGTATACACCAATAAAACACATGAACAACATAATTTGGAATAGTTAAATATTTATTTGTTTATATTTTTATTATTTATAACAATAAAAACAAATAAAAAATGTTATAAGAGGCCAGTCGTGGCGCAGAGGCACAAAGTGTGACTGTAAAACCGACTGGTTATGGGTTCGATCCCCACTCGAGGAGATTAAAAGTTACTTAAATTTATATTCATGGTGTCGAGGACAAGCGCGGCGTTGAGTTCTGCCAGTCAACACGCAATGCCTCCAGAATTCGGCAAAAAGTGGGGAACGGAGTGTCTTAACACTAAGTTCCCTCTGCCTACCCTGCAGTACAGTGTGCAGTGCAGTAGTAAAATAATATACTTCAACTTAAAGTTTTTTACCATTGTTATAATTTTTTAATGCTAATGGGAGCGTGGGGTCTTCTGATACATGCTTAAAAGGAGGCTCAAATCACTAGCGGATTTTGTAAGAAACTTCCCATCTTACCAAGATATTTTGACGTGGGGTCATTTGGAACGAATTAAGATAGAATTATTGATTTTTCCCCCCTTGAACTATTCCATTCCTACATTAACTTATTATTAGCTACAAAATATCTAGCCCATATTTTCTAACGTAATTCTTACAAATCCAAGCATTTAATTCATAAAGAAGAAATGAAAATTGTTCTCGAACACGAAAAGAATACATTTATTGCGTTAACTTGGGAATAACGAAATTTTACATTTTACGACAATATATTTATACTTTGCCTCATAAATGTTTCATTTGTTTTGTGGAAATTTTATATTACAATCTTACTTTTCTTATTGTTTTACGTGAAGTTGATTTAATTTTAAAATGTGTGCATATTATGTTTGTAGAATGTTGTAGTGCATTGGGTCACTCCTTGACTATAAATGAGACATATCGTCAAACATAAAAAATGTTATTGGTGGCATTCAGTAATGAATTAGCCAAAAATTATAATTGTATTTTTTTTGTCTGTTTATCTGTGCGTTCATTCACGATAATCTCAAACGGCTTAACCGATTTAACCGATATAATTGTAATCTTTAATGTGAATCGGCTTAACCTATTTAATTGTAATTTTTGATGCTCTATTTTGGCAAGCTTCCTTTTCGTTATTTCAATCGGCTTATAAATTAAAAATTAATACCATATTAAATAATGTTGTTCGAAAATATAGCTACAAATAGCAATAGCCAAATAGCCAGCCTTTCATTTTATTTGAAGTTCCGTTCCATTTCCGAGAGGGAGGGCTTCCGTTCTCTACTTTCCACCGTATTCTTGAGTCATTGCTTATTGAGTGGCGGAACTCAATGCCGTGCTTTGCCTCGGTACCAGAGTGATGAAATAAAAATATTACATATTTCATTCCTCCCAGTGGGAATCGAACCTACAACTTGAGTTTCATTACTTGTCAAATGTTAGATATGTTAGAAACGAAACTCAGGAAATTTATATTTGGAGTAGAAATGTGTGTTTATGAAGTAGTTCCTGACTTTTAACCAATAACCTCTTCAACTTTATAATACTAGTTTAAATTCTAAAGGAAAAATCGTGAAGATACAAAAAATATCTATAACTTATATAATATTATATCAAATATTTTTCATAACAGCTACTTGCCGAGGTCATTCCAGCGTCATATTAAAGCCTCAAAAGCAAGAAACCGTTGGAATAATGTGAAAATATACAGTATTTGTGTCACCGCGGGCGAAACGCTAACGAACGGGCGACGCGACGGACAAATAAACATCGCGGATTTATACTTTGGGAGCAGCGTTGTTAGTAGTAGGGTACAATTAGCTTTGTTTTGTTCTATTTTTTACATTATTTTTCAATGGAGATTTTTATATGGGGATTTTTAAACTTGATGCTTACGACTTCTGATTCTATAATATATTTATAATATGTGTGATGTGCGGTTGCGGTTCTTGCTGAAATAGTATAAAGACACTTCGTTCCCTTTAAAACACTGCCAGTTCGCCAGTTTGTGTCGAATTCTGGGAACATTGAGTGTTGAGTGGCGCAACTGAACCAATTTGTCGCGTTTACAGCGATAAGCCTCTATAATGTTTGTATTTATTTGTGTCTTTGATATGATAAGATTAATATAAGAAAATTAATATGAGAATAAAATGGATGAGATTACTATATTTTTTATTTGTTTTTATTAAAAAGTGGATCAGAGGAAGTGGTCGATTAGTTTTTATTCTAAAAACAGCAGTTACATATTATTTTTCTCAGAGCAGGATAGATACACGGAATTTTGTGTTAAAACACTCTCATCCCCAATTTTCGATCAACCTTTGAGACTTTCCGTGTTGTGTGACGGAACTACACACCTCGTTTAATGTAACTAGAGTTCCCCGACTGGAATCAAATCCACAACCGTCGGGTTTATAGTCAGACGCTGTGCCACGATGGCCTCCAACTTATTTTAAACATTTTGATATATTATAGTTCCTACAAAATATATAACAAATAAACTAAAAACACTAATATCAAAAGAGTCATAATAAAACTCACCCAATTACTTTATAAGATAACAATTAATAAAATTTATTGGACATAAAAGTGGAACAAAAATTTAAGATAGCATTATTAGGTTAATTCACATTAAATTATCTCCTGGACGCCGGCCAGGTAGCATTAGTGAAGATGCTGCAATTTTTACTGAATTCTCTTAAAGTAAGACAACCATTGGAAAAACAATATAGAAGAGAAAGATGTCATGTATAGATTTGTGATGTATTTGATTGTGAACGATAGTTGTGGGTTCGATTTGTATGCATATTTTTATTTAAGATTAAAATAACTTTGTTTCACATGTTTCTGTAAGAATTTTGAGTAATTCTTTCTTAGTGCTCCTTAACACTTTCTAAATATTCTCCATCTCGGATTTTATGTAACGATCACTATCCGTCAAAATTAAATAGTATCATAAACAGCAAAGCACGTAAAGACAATAATATTAAGACACTCCAATCTTCGTTTTACGCCTGAATACGGGAATCTCAGTGTTAAGTGGCGAAACTCAACGCCGCACTTTGTCAGCTCAAGCGAGAAATAAATAAAAATTAAAAATTCTTAATGATATAGTATACTAGTTACTGAAAATGAAGCTGTAGCATTGAAATAGTACCTAATTTTATTCTCTTAGAGCAAAGAGAGACCCCAGAGATATCCACCTGAACAGCTGCAGCTATCACAGGCAAGATATAAATTATAAATTAGTTCATTCGGTGATTTACAATTTTATCGTAGCGTAGCTAGAAATTATTTCACTATTCACTTGGGGTTAGTAGGTTCGATTCTATATTGAAGATTTTTTTTTGGATTATAATTATTTTTAGCTTTTCTTTATCCGAAAAACATATATTTCTTTATTCTGTTTTTATTATTACGTTCTTCGTTTTTTCTACGTCACCTTTCGTCAGGCTCTATATTTGACATTAAAAAGATGAAGAGTTTGTTTAGATTTGCTAATCTAAGGAACTAGTGCATTTATCGAGAATGGTTATATCAAATCACGTAAACCGTTTCGATATAATGGACTATATCTGTTGTCAGAGTTACTTGAGGAGCTTAGAATGTGTGGTCATACAATTTTTTGTAATTTTATGATTTAGTTTGTGTAAAGTCTAATGTAAAATTATAAAGGACGATTCAAAACAAGCAAAAAAAACAAATAAGTACAAAGTAAAAAAGTTTTTAAGGTGTCGTGTCCGTTACATTTTATATTATTTTTTTCATACAAAATATACGTTATATAAATATTTGAGTCGATATCAGATACATATTTCTATTTTCTTGTTTTGGTAGAAGACTGTTTTGTTGTAAAGTACGGTCTCGCTCAGCCGATGACACCCAGTTTCTTCAAATCCCATTTTTTCCGTGCTTTCTAGATGATCACGATACTGGCAGGCATAGTATGATAGCTTATTTACTGACGAAGATTTTGTGCTATTTTATATCACGTTTACCACAGATTGCAACTTCTATTTCCATTCGTCATGAGACATGAAGCCGTGGATTAAATTTAGTAATAATATGAAAACATTTCGGAAATAGAACCCCAAAAATTTATTTGAGGCCAGCCGTGGCGCAGTGGCACGAGGTGTGACTGTAAAACTGACTGGTTGTGGGTTCGATCCCCACTCGAGGAGATGAAATGTTTACTGAAATTTATATTTCCATTTCTTCGCTCTGGTGTTGAGGCTAAGCGCGGCGTTGAGTTCTGCCACTCAACACGCAATGCCTCCAAAATTCAGCAGAAAGTGGGGAACTGAGTGTCTTAACACTAGGTTCCCTCTGCCTACCCTGCTGTGTGCGGGATACAGCGTGAAACTAAAAAAAAATATTTATAAATAAATAACTCTTGAGTACCGCAAAACCAGCTAAGACATCAATCTTAACTACTTGCTGGCTTTGGCGTGGCGTGGAGATTTAAACAAATCTTTGTCAAATATTTAGAATTTTTCATTGAGTTAGATTCCCACGCGAGTGAATGAAATATTTAATAGTTTCATTTCTCCACTCTGGTAACAAGACAAAGTGTGGCGCTGTGTTCTACCTCTCAATACACAATGTCTCAAAAAATAGGAGGAAAGTTGGGATCGGAACATATCAAAACAAGATTCTTTTTGTATACTTTGCTTACAAGTGAACTTTAAATAAAAAATATTTTGACATAATTTGTATAACTAAAATTGATATATCAAGGAAGTTGATGATATCTTCACAAATAAATATGTAATAAAACTTCCTCTAAACGTTTTTAACTTTTTATATACTTTAATATACATCGGGAAGTTTTGGTTTGGTTGGAATAGAAATTACCATAATATGCTATTATATTATTAGGCATTATTTAACACATAATAAACTTTAAAAATTTCTCTATAGACTTGAAACGTATCTTTTTGCATAAGACTAAATGCTCAGTAAGAGCATCCTACAACGTCGCGCAGAACTATTTAGATCACAGTAAAAGATTGTATTGTTAGAACACTTTCTTTTTCTTTTGAGTGCTGAAAGATATTACGCTCAGGGAGCCATTCTATTTGTTTAAGAACTGAGTCGTTTAGAAAGTATACCTTTTATTTTTTCCACTTTTTTCTTTTAACACTTTTGCTTGTAACTGAAACTACTTTCTTAGAATTATTATTATAATTGTTTGTTAATTTGTTTATTATTATGCTGATTAAAATTATTATTATTATTATTTTTTGTTGTTATTAACAGCATATTTCGCATATTTTTCGAAGGATATATTCACGCAGTTTTTTTATCCCCCCTCTCACTTCAAAGACTTTTGGTGTTGTATGTATACAACATGTGGAAGAACTAACGCAATTTGCTTAACGAGATCAAAATACATAATAAATATAATTATTTATTTTATGCTCCACGTGTCTGGTGTATAGCAGGGTCGGAAGAGAACCTAATACGACACACCCACTGTTCATTTCATGTGGTGAAAATAAACGCCGCGCTTTGCTTAACAGAGCAGAAAAACAAAAAGTAGGAATTGAACCTAAAACGATTGCGTTTACAGACAAACACTACCCCATTTCTCCACGACTACAAGAAAAATAATTTTCAAGTAAGAGGATTTTTATAAAAACGTAAATCTATAATAACCATTGATTTTACTTTAACCCTTCTAACTATACCACTAGGCCCAAGTTATACATATCACTGTCTAGAGACTGAACCCCTTACATTGTTATTCAATACACACTTTCTTTTTCGTTGGTGCCTTTTTATTTATTTTTTTCGCCCATAAAAATGCCATCGCAAATATTTGTAAGCTTTTCTCTTTCAATCAGATAGCGTGTTGACTTGATGTTGTGTACTTTACTAGCTTTTTAAAAGGACTGTATCGAAAGCGTACTTAAATTTTCTACATAAAATTATAAACGTATCGAAATTCCTATACGATTAGAAACTTTCGTTTTTATTTTGCTATCATACGAAGATAATCAAAAAAACCTAATTAAAACAAAATCGGGGGATACAGTTAGGCCTTGTAGTTTTGAATCTATCTTCTACATCCAAAATATTTTTTTCTATTGGAAAGCTAACGAGAATAGTGACGCATCGCGCGCGGTGGAGGGGGAAGCGACGCCATTTTGAAGTTACTTTGCTGCGTATCGAGACTTGGAATTAGTATAGCTTACATCAGAAATCTCTATGTATATTATATGCCATTTGTGTAATATTTTTCGTATGACAGATCTATAATTATATAATATTATATTGTAACAATCGTTATTTTTCTTGTTCTTATCCTAAATACATATATAAAAATATGTTATTTAAAAAATATAACAGCTACACACACATTTAATATTTTTTAGCATCACTCTGTACCCTGTATAAAGCAGGGTAAGCAAAGCGGACGTATTGTCAAGGTGCTCCGTTCCTCACTTTCTCTCCAATTTTCGAGAACGGAACTCAGCTACGCACTTTTGCTTGTTACCAAAACAAAAATCATACCACAAGCTGCACCACAATGTCCTTCAAATATTTTTAAATATATAAAAATACGGAAAAAAATTCTACTAATACTGAAAACACGAATGCAGCAGCAAAAATACTTTAAGGAAATATGCCTCATCTTGAACATAAAATAAATTCTATTATATTTTATCTAAATTCCTTTCTTTACAGGTCCATCTCCACCACCCTCATCACAATCGTCAACTATACGGCCGGAGGAGAATGAACTCACTGTCACCTTCCCGCCTCTGGATGACCTCGTGTACGGTACACAAGAGAAGCAGTTTGCAACTGAAAACAACACCTTAGTTACTTCACAAACAGGATCTACTGCGTTGCTGCCGTGTGTCATAAGGAATATCGGTGATGGGATAGTAAGTGATTTAGTTTTATATTTGTTTTTACATGATGATATATTTGATTGATCTAATATGATCAGATTAGAATGCTTCTAAGGTATTTTTTTTAACTTTATACTGTATTCTGCATGTAGCAGGTTCTACTCCGTTCCTCATTTTTTCCAAAAGTTTAAAGACAATGCCAGTTTAGTGGAGGACGCAGAAATTTACTTTTGCTTATTATCAGAGCGAGGAAATTCATTTCCCTGAGTGGGAATAAACTTACAAGTATCACTGGAAATAGTGACAAAATATTATCCCTCCATTCCACAAGGCTTCAAAAAAAAATTGTTAAAATATATATTAAAAGAAAAAAATGTAATAAAAGTAATAAAAATCAAAAAGCGTTTAAAATCCGTTCAAAAAGTTCTGCACGAAGTTGTATACGCACAAGTGCACATTCAAGGGCTCTCCCGCTGAGCTATATGTAACATTTGAGTTGTGGTGAATTTGAGTGGTTGATATAAATCGTAACTTAAAAATAACATTTCGTGCTGCTGCTGTGCACTCTTAAGACATTTTGCTTAACTTTCTATATAAGAGATTGTGTTTAAAAATATTTTTTGTGAACAATAAAATATGTTCATACACATATCTATTATATATATATGTAAATATTTATATATTCTACTAGTAGGCGTGCGCAGCTTCGCCCGTTTATTTGCACCCTTAGGGGTGAATTCTAAAAAAATCACGAAACACGTATTCAATAAAATGTTTTTGACAGTTTGAATTTCAATTTTTATAAAAATCGGTGGTGATTTAAAGACTTTTCCATATAAACTTTCAACCCCTTATTATCAGCTTCACGCTGTATCCCGTACACAGCAGGGTAGGCAGAGGGAACCTAGTGTTAAGACACTCCGTTCCCCACTTTCTGCCGAATTTTGGAGGCATTGCGTGTTGAGTGGCAGAACTCAACGCCGCGCTTAGCCTCAACACCAGAGCGAAGAAATGGAAATATAAATTTAAGTAAATATTTCATCTCCTCGAGTGGGGATCGAACCCACAACCAGTCGGTTTTACAGTCACACTCTGTGCCTTATTATCTGTCCAAATTTCACGTTTCTACGCACAGCGGTTACGGCTGTGTGTGCGTCTTACCTCAGTCAGTCGGGTACATATCCTTTTATATATATAGATGATATGAATCATGTAAGGCCAGTAGTGGCACAGGGTTACAAAGTGTGACTGTAAACGCGACAGGTTGTGATTTCGATTCCCACTTGAGGAAATGAGATATTTAATATTTTTATTTCCTCGCTATGGCATCGGGGCAAAGCACGGCATTGGGTTTCGCCACTCAACACGCAATGCTTCCAAAATTCATAGAAAAATGGCGAGCATGACGAAAAAAAAATACATTTGCATAGATTTGACGAATTCAAGTAAAAAACAACTTAATATTTCCAAAAAATGTATATGTAAATTTGAGATACTAACTATCCGTTGCCCTAAATTTTGTTTTACATTCCATAACTTTGGCATAGTAGCCAAATTTCTAAATCGAGTAGTAACGTCTGCGTGTGCTATCTGCCAGTAGCTCAGTAACAAAAGGGTTTTAATTACTGTAAGTATAGAAAATTTACATAAATTCTTTCTTCCCCACTTTCCACCGATTTCTACAGGCATTGTTGAGTGGCTGAACTTAACGCCGCGTGTTGCCTTATTATCCGACCGAAAAAATAAATAAATCAGTTTCACTCTGTAGAACTCTGTCATTGAGACACTCCGTTCCCCACTTTCCGCCGAATTTCTTGAGACATTGCGTGTTGAGTGGATAATAAATCATATTTCATTCCTTCGAGTGGAGATCGAACCCATAACTGTCGCGTTACACCCACTCTAAATATTTAATTCCTCCAAGTGAGAATCGAACCCACAACCATCATGTTTTCATTTCATATGCTTGCCGCGTGCCACGACGCCCCAAATGTATCTATTACACATTTATTCATATAATAATACAAATATACAAAACATATTAATATAACATAACGAATATCGGATCAAATTCTAAATATACACCCTTTTATTCCGGGACGTTGGCGTTCTGTAAAATTTAATCGTATCCCACGGTCGAATGTGCCTCATAATGATAATCCTATAAAACCCATTTACTAAATTATAAATGTTAGAATAAATGCAAAAACTTTTAGGTCTAAATATCTGAAATCTGCGAAATAAGCCCCAATTTTTGTTGAACTTTACAAACAAAATAAAATATGATATGAAAAAGGTAAACGGATTTGTTGTATTGTGTACCATAATCGTTATCGTATTTCGGGATTTTAAATATTATGTTTATTGTTTTATTTGTACTTCTTTACTAATTCTATAAAGCTGGAAAATTTTGAGCCTTCGTGGCGCAGGACCACAAGCGTGCGACTGAAATCACGACGGTTGTGAGTTCGATTCCCACTCGGCGGAATAAAATATTTTAATTATTTAATATTTTCATTTCCTCGCTCTATAAATGAGGCGCGACATTGACTTCCGCCAATTGAATACTTAATGCCTCACGAATTCAGCGGAAAGTGGGATACAGAAATGTCTTAATGGGGAACGCAGTGTCTTAACACGAGGTTCCCAAGCCCCGTGTGAAGCTAAAAAAGCTTTACCTTCATTTGAGGCTTTTACTCTCATCTTAAGCTTGTTGTAGTACTTACTTTTACTTGTGACTTCACCCGTGTGGCCAGATGGAAATAAATAACTGAGTATTGTGTATGACACACACTCACATACGTACTAAGTGCCCGAGGTAGCTTTGACCGCAAGTGTAGGATAAATCGAAACTATTAATGTAATGTAAAATAATCGATGATTTTTTTATTTTTTCCTTTAGTTAGTTTTACTTATTTTGTTTGTTAATTTTTAATTACTCCGGCATTTTTCCTTATATTAAGAATTTTATTTAGCTTACTTACATACGTCTATTTATTATTCTTTTTCGGTTTATTTTAATTATTCAGGTGTATATTTTCTTACTCCTTAATCCTAATAAATATTCGTATAGCTTAAGCGGGCGAATCCGCACGTGTCCGCTAGTAAATAATATTTGTAAATTTTCTCTCCAAATATCCAAATAGATACAAACATTTTTCTTCCTTTGAGACCGCTAGCTAGTTGCTTATTATGATAATTATTCTCAATTGTACAAATTATCACCTTTGCCCTCCAAATAGCCC
>DWQW01004324.1:0-20143 GCA_018249695.1 Heliconius erato demophoon | reverse complement strand
TGTGTTTGTTCCTCCATAATGTTATTTTCTAAGAATGTTATATTATCTTCATTGCATTCAGTATTTGTACAGTCATCGTCAACCGAAATAGATTCATTAGCCATTGTCCATAAAGTTCATTATGACTCCTCAATCGATGCACAAAAGACAACGATAAGGCGATCACTTGTTAAACTGGTTTTATTGTTAAAGAATATTAAACGTAAATCACCTCGCACACGTCTAGTATCCACCGAACATGCGTTCGAACATCAAAAAAATAATAAATTGTGGTTATAGTTTTTTTGGGATTTTATTTGATATTGCTCGCAAAACTTATCATATTTAATGTAGAAAGGACTTTAGTTATTTCATATAGTATCTATGTACGCGCGCAAGGAAAACGATTAAAAAGATTTTTCCCGCGTAAATCAGTAAAATCGATCACTGAAAGTCCAATAAAAATTAGTTCAGTTATTCTGGATATTAGCTCGGGGAAATAGAAAGACAGACAGAGACAAAATTATAAATAATGTAGCTGGTTTTGTGTAGTTTTTTTATTAATATTTTACTATGGTTACGTTTACTTATATTTTTTCATTTAAATTAGTTAGATATTTTCAATTGTTTATAAGCATTCGTAAAGTTTAAGCGGGCGAAGCCGCGTCCGGGTCCGCTAGTACGATTATATATTTCTGAAAATTTTTCTATTGCTTACAGCAATAATAGTCAAGATAAAAGTTATTTATTGTATAATACTACATGTAGTAGGATAGTCAAAAGGAATGTATGTTAATATTAAGACATTCTATTCCTTACTTTCCTATTAATTTTCAAGATATTGCGTGATGCTAGGCGGAACTCTACGCGTCGCTTTGTCTTATCACAGTCTTATATACAGCATCATACATAATAAGCAGCTCAAGCAAGCAAAGCCACTAGCGGAACACTAGTAAAATCTAAACGAGATATTTTAATTTTACATAGTCTTAAGAAACCACGACTCAATTTGGTCTAACAAAGTACATTTCATGTAAAACAAGCGCAAATTAACTTGTAATTTCATCCTATTCTAAGAAAATTACATTACTAAATTAAATTCTTCATCCCCTAAATAAATAAAATAATATTTTTTCGAGTACCCTCTCTAATAAATGTCGAAATTCTTGTTTATTATTAGGAAAATGTGGGAATTTGTGTAGCGATAGAAGTTATAAGTATTTAGAAAGTTGATATTACCGCATCTCACGCAGCTTATGAGATAGGCTAAGAAAAATTTCATCTGAAATAGATACAGTGTGTGTTGAGTAGCGTAACTGAACGCTGCGCTTTGCCTAATTAGAAGTATATAAGTCACGAAATGTACTTTGTAACTTAACTTATATCCACTTGTAGTTACTTTATTATTATACTTTTCAAGCTTCACGCTGTATCCTGTATAAAATAGAGTAGTGAACCCAACATTAATAACCATTGTTTCCTACGCACTCTCCTCTCTTCCTCAAATTGAGACATCATGTTACGTAGTGAAGCTCAACACTACGCGGTGTCTTATTATCAGACCGAGGCAATGAAAACGGACCGTTCCCCCGACCAGAAATCGAACCCAAAGCAATCACGACGCATACGCGGTCCCACCGCACCACAGCGTGTCGAGGCTATGTTAATTATGTCATCTGTCAAAGCGTACGTGTTCGATGAAAACCGCGACAATAATTCACATATTGGTTGGCTGTTAAATAATTATACTAGACTGGTCACTATTATAGGCTTGAATCATACAAAAAACAAATATAATATTAAATTAATAGTCAGCTTCATCGCTCCTAGGGAAGGGAGGAACTAGGGAACCTAGTGTTAAGACACTCCGTTCCCCACTAACTCACGGTATTGATAACCTCCTTTTTTTACAGAAGTCGATTAAAAAGATGTATAAGGATTAATAACTTCGTTAATTGTTATTTGTAAAAAAAATATATGTATATATTCTTATATCTAAACTATCTTCTTATTTTTAATATCTCGCTCTGACAATACAATGTGCGGCGTTTAGTTCCATTAATCTCTCTCTCTTTGCTGTATGCGGGATAAAGCGTGAAGCTTTGCATGCACTCTAATATTTAAAATCTTGTCATAACGAAGCCAATGGATATAAAAAGCCATTACAAAGCTTCCAACATCGTCTATCTATCATAAACTTTTTTTACTCAACTTGAATATCTTGGCTGAAATTTACATACAATTTTGTATAGTGGTTGAATATTTTAAAATTTTTCTTCGGATTTTTCTTTATTATTTCAAGTTATGGAGCTAGTTGCAGCTGTAAGGAGTTGTTGTAATTTTTCGTTTATAATACTGAAAATATTTTATAGTTTATTTTTATTTTCTCGCTCTGTAGAGAAGCAAAGCGCGGCATTAAGTTCCGCCAATCGACACGCAATGCCTCTAGAATTAAATGAATTGAAAGTGGGGAACCTAAGTATAGATGGGAAGCAGAGTGTTTTTACAGGTTCCCAAGTTCCCTCTGCCTATTCTGCTATATCCGGGATACAGCGTGAATCTAACAAAACTAGTAAGATAAAATGCGGAGTTAAGTTTCACTACTCCACGCAATTTCTGGAAAAAAATCAGAAGGAATCATTGATCAATCAAATGAAGAACGTAATGTCTTAACAAGCTTTCCTCTAGTTACCCCGCTATATGCGGACTACAATGTGATTTTTAATTATTTTTGTTTATTTGTTTTATGTATCTAATTAAACAGCCAAGCTAATCCTAAGATATGTATAATAAAAATAAATTTATTTTTATACTATGGTTCTGGGTGTCATCTCTAATCCAAGGCAATTATGTAAAATATTTTTACATATCACAAAAACGATTAAACAAATTTTGATAAAACTTTTGTTCTGCAAGTTTGAATATACTAGGTTAAAATCAAAATAGATCACTTCGATATAACTTTAAGTTTTCAAGAAAATTTGTGAACAAATAAACAAAAAAAAAATATCACACGTTCTTAGAAGCTATATATATTATTTCATTCAAATATAACCCATTTCAAAAAATGTAACATTTTCATTTATCTTATTTTGATGTCGGTTAATAATAATAATACAAAATCACCGAAGTGAATTAGTTGAAAATTAATAGAAGTTTAGGCTTAAGAATAGATTAACCTTCGCCTACACTTTTGACTCTATTTAAGCAGTATTACAAATTTAATAAGGCAGAATATTAATTAAATTTAAATACAAGTTATTTTAACCCGATTGCGACTAAGCTTTAAAGGAGGGTTATGTTTTAAGGTATGTCTGTTAAGACATTCTAGTTCAATTTTCAAGACATTACGTGTTAAATAATGTATTTCAATGCTGTCCTTCGTCCTGTTGCTTTAGCGAGGAAATGTTAATAGTTAATTTTCTTGAGTGAGTATCGAACCTACAACCAACGCGTTAACTGTCATCCACTATGCTACGAAGGCTTCAATATTTCTTAATAAAATGTATAAAATTAATAAAACCACTTTAAACATAAATGGTTTTATTGCGTGAATAATTATGCGTGCTCACGTTGTCGTACTGATGCGACGCGAAATGTGGCTTTCTGTGTATATAATATATGAATTTAATTTAATTATATCTAACAAAGCATAGCGTCACAAAGTCTTACTGTAAACGAGACGGTTGTGGGTTCAATTACTAGGTACTCGGGGAAATTAATTATTTTCATTTGGTCGCTCAAGGAAAGAGTGGCGTTAAATTACGTTAATCTTTCCTTGTTACCAGAGCGGTTCGTAGGAGCGGAAAAGGAGTGTTTTAACAATAAGTTTCCGCGGTTTTCTTTGCCAAATAAGCCAATAAATAATATTACAGTGCGAATAAAAAAAAATTTTGATGCCATACAGTTATAATTGAGAAATTGTAAATATTGTTTCGATTTCATCTTTATTTCTTATGATTTTTCCAGGAAAATACAGCCTAAATATAGTCAATATCTTCAAAAAAGAGGATAATGGAGGACAGAATGTCTTGACACTGAGTTCCATCTACCTGTTCCGCTAATTGTGAAAGATAACTGAAAACTAAGAGAAAATAAAATCAGCTTCACGCTGTATCCCGCACACAGCAGGGTAGACAGAGGGAACCCAGTGTCAAGACACTTCGTTCCACACCTTCTGCTGAGTTCTGGAGGTATTGCGTGTTAAATAGCGAAACTCAACGCCGCACAAACGGGAAAATGCAATATAGTTTTTTTAGGTTTTAGCAGAGCCGAGCCTAGTTTCGAACCCATATATTAAATTGATTAAACAAAACGATTACCCTCAAATTTATTCTAAATGTGTTTCAAAATAACAAAAAAACTGAATATCTATATTAAGTTTAAAAAAAAAACCGCTTAAAAAGCCTTAGGGCGATATGGTAAGGCCATAGAAGTCTGCAGTATGACAGAAACCTTGTTAGGTTATACATCCGTCTGCCCACTTTCCGACCGAATTTGAGACATTACATGTTGAGAGTCATAACTACCAGGGGGAAATCGAAAAAATATTATTATAAACATTCTCGCAATTGGAATCGAATTCACAGTCGTTGTATTTACAGTTAGTCAGATGCTGTCCTAATGCACCACGACGGTCTAATAACCTTCTTTATAAAAAAAGATAAAAAAAACACAAAACATTCAATTACATTACACAATCCGCTAACAAAAGAACAAAATCTACATACACAAACATACACACACGTGTATATCTCTTAAATAAGCTATTTCAATAAAGTAAACCGATACGACCGCGTTGTGGGAGTTGGGATGAATCTTTGAGTGAACCCTCGAGAGGTATTGGTTACCGGAGGCTGTAAAAATAAAAGGAAAATCGTCCACTTAATGTATAAAGATGTAATTTTATTTGGAAGTTGGGGAATGTTTATTTAATAATATACGTACGTATTAATTTAATGCCCCAAAAGTCCAGTCTCTGATTGTAAGCGCGATGGTTATGAGCTCGATTCCCACTTGAGTACATTAATTATTTTTAATAATTTGGGTGGTAAATTTGCTAAAAAAATTAAACAAAAATCAAATCAAAATCAGCTTCACGCTGTATCCTGCACACAGTAGGGTAGGCAGAGGGAACCTAGTGTTAAGTTACTCCGTTCCCCACTTTCTGCCGAATTCTGGAGAAAAAAAGTAACACATTCTTAGTCTTATTGCTAGTAGTGCTAGTCTAACCAAATTATACAAATCCTTAGATTAATTGTAGTTGATGTAGTTTTATCAAAATTCGTCCAGTTATTCAACCTTACAAATGTTTACATTTATAGTATTAGTAGAAAAGTAGTAGTAGGATACGGTATAAGAATTAAACCTAGAGTCTGATATTGTACATACAAAATTCCTAGCTGTTAAACCAAAAAAAAATACTCCAGAGCTTTGGCTTAAATCCAAAATAAATACAGACAATTTAATTAACACATAGCTAGCAATTTTTGGTGGAAGGCCGGCATTCTCACGTGCGTTTGTACGACTTAATTTGGGATCCTAAATGTTTTAAATTTTAAACCTACGCTCTTAATTAAGGTTTGCTTTTGTAACGTATTATGAGATTCACAGTTAATTTGTATTCGGATCCGGTTGCCCTTTTAAAGAATACCATTCAAAATAACATACAAAAAAATAATATATTTTAGTCATACACGCGTTAGGTTTCGGCATCCGTGCGTTACTTTGCGGACCCTTGGCGAGATAATTCTTAACAGGTTAGGAGGAAACCTGGGAACCTAAATTTAAGACATTCTATTCCCATTAAGACACTTCCGTTTTCCACTTTTTGTCGAATTCTGTCAATGCGTGTTGTGTTGTGTAACTCAACGCCGCGCTTTGCCTCGTTATTAGAGCGAGGAAATGAAAATATAAAATATTTAATTTCCTTGTGTGGGAAACGAACCTACGACCTGTCGCATTTACAGTTGCACGCTTGTGCCTTTGCGTCACGACTGATATGAATATTTAAAAAAAAAAATATGCAAAAAGTACCGTACCTTAGTACGGGCTAGTGTCTCGGGCTAGGTAACACGGAGGTAACCTTAAGGTCAGGCGTTTTAAAGGAATCTCACCTTAACCGAATATTCTGCCATTCCTGATCTCGATTTTTTTTGCAAATATTTCTTACCTATACTATAACATAGACATTTATTATATTTCTTATAACAAAACATTTTTATCATATTTATTATAGTAAAATACTAAAAAATAAGTTTTTCTGAACATTAAATATTATTATGAAATATTTTTTTAGTCTCGTACACGCACAATAATGAAACTATATTGGACGGAGTTGTAGCATTTTTCCACAATAATTTCTATAAAAAAATATGTATATTAAAAGCACGATTTTAGAGTATCTAAAGCAATTTTTTTGTGTAAAAAATATATATATTTCGTAAATGCAAAAGGTGGACGAGGAGTGGAAGGAGGAGTTACATAGTAACAGTCAGTAGCGAAAAGTCTCTGTAGAGATGGAAAAGATGTTTACAACATAAATAAGTAGTAACAAGTGTATAATAGTCTTAACATATCTGACGGGACTTGACGGGAACGTATGGCTTAATGGCCAGAGCGCTTGGACGACTTCCAAGAGTCCCGGGTTCACATACCATTACATAAAATTTTTAAATATTTTCTTTCTAAGTATCTTTGTAAGAGTTTTAAGTCTTTTTTTGTTACCACGACATTATTTTTCTCATTACAGAAAAAGTTTATCAAAGTTTAATATTCAGTATTAGACACCAAGATATCACCAACGCCCCTCAAATGGCGTCGAATACAAATGAACTAAGTCCCAATAAAAGTTTGAGAGCCATTCGTACATTTTAGGAAAGCTCAATCTGTTTTTTCCTCTAAAATTCAAATTTCTATATTAGCATATTGTATCCAGTGACCTGATTTTTTCTCGCAATTTACGTCACATTGCTTTTGAAATAAAAAAAAAGATATCGTTATTTCTAGTAAAAAGCATTTTTTTCCATGTCTCTGATTATAAACGCAATAGTTGTGGTTTCAACTATGATAATTTATTTATTCTCGCTCCAATAACAAGACAAAACGCAGCGTTAAGTTACGACGGTCATCGCGAAATGTCTTGAAAATTGGGAGGTGCGTTCGAAACAAAGTGTTCATATATTAGGTTGCCTCTTCATACCTGGCTAAACGGGAAAAACCATAAAGTTGTCGTTTTTTAGTTGTTGTGGTAATAATAAAAATAGTGTTACGGCACAATGTTTTTGCTAAAAAAAAACAAAAATGAAAAAAAAAATATTACATAGTATTTAAAACAAAAAGTTTAATTTCATCCGAGTAAGTGGAATTCGAATACGTTTTGGGTTTCATGTTAAAAGTTGCTTTTAATTACTTTTTTATAGTCGTAGTGTTTTAATAAAAATTAAAAGCTTTTAAAATTACTTTTGCTAATGATAGTTGAAATGGATCGTTTGTGTTTACTGTTTATTGCATCTGGTGCCGGTGTAGTGGTATAGTTTAAATTGAACTCTGCTTGTTTCTTTTTCATAGAATTTGTGCATAAGCAAAAGAGACAAGACCATCGTGGCGCAGAGGCACAAGCGCGCCATTGTAATGTAGGTTCGATTCTTTCTCGGGAGAGTGAAATATTAAATATTTCATTTCCTTGCTCTGGTAATATGGCAAGGTGCTGCGTTGAGTACCGCCACTCAATGTGCAATGCCTCATGAATTCGGCGGAAATTGGAGAACGTATTTATCGAACAATTAATTTTTGAGTAGTGAAAGTTGAACTGAAACCAGAGTTAAGTTTGAGGCCAGTCGTGGCGCAGGTGCACCGTGTGACTGTAAAATCGCCTGGTTGTGGGTTCGATCCCCACTCGAGGAAATAAAATATTTGCTTACATTTATATTCTCATTTCTTCGCTCTGGTATCGAGGCAAAGTGCGAAATTGAGTTCCGCCACTTAACCCGCAATGCATCCAGAACTCGGTGGAAAGTGGGGAACGGTGGTGTGTAGTACACTAGGTTCCCTCTGCCTACTCTGCTGTGTGCGGGATACAGCGTGAAGCTGATAAGAAAGTTACCGCCGCTCTTGATCTGCTTACCAGAATGAAAAAAAAACAGTAAATTCTGAATTTGACTGAGAATTGAAGCCATAACCGTCAGTCAACCTTGAATAGCAGATTCCAAGATCCGTTCCACGTACGTGTTAAAATATTTTGTTGAATAACATATCTAGAAATCAAAACCTCGCATATAATATATACAAGTAGACACGCTCACCGTTCAAACTACGACAGCATGAAATACGAATCTTATATCGGAAAAGGCTTCGCTGCGGTATTGGTACGTGCCTGACTTGACGTAATGACATAGATTCAAATTCATTTGATAAATATGTTGTTTTATTCAATATTTTAGTTTGTTAGCTCATCGGTTTCCTCATTCGAGATGAGATGTTATGTCCAAAAGGAGTAAAAATTACTAGCTTTTAATAGTGTAGGAGAAAGAGCCGAATGTTAAAACTCCGTTCTCTACTTTCCGACGAATTTTTTGGAGCTTTGCGTGGTAGTTTCGGAACTCAACGCCTTGTTGGTGCCATAGTGAAGAAATTAAAATATTAATAAACAATAATTATTTCCAACCAAGCGAGGAAATAGAAAATAATAAATATTTCATTTGCTCGAGTGGGAATCGAACCCACAACCTGTCGCGCTTATAGTTTCACGCTTGTGACTCTGCGCCTTGACTGGAAGCATCATGAACTTAGTAATTTCGTTACTGATCTAAGGAGAAGATGAAATTTAGTTAAAGTTCAAATTTAGATCTAAATGCTTCTCTAATTTA
Source organism: Heliconius erato demophoon (assembly GCA_018249695.1). Taxonomy (NCBI): domain Eukaryota; kingdom Metazoa; phylum Arthropoda; class Insecta; order Lepidoptera; family Nymphalidae; genus Heliconius; species Heliconius erato. The sequence goes on along the minus strand of DWQW01004324.1, from coordinate 11,297 downwards.
GTTATAAGTCTAAATGTTGATACCATAGCGGCTTAATAGCACAGTGTGCGAAAGTAAAGATGGCGGTTGCGAGTTTAATTTCCACTTGGGGGAAAGAAAATTTACATTGAATTCCGCCACTCAATATCCAATGTCTAGGTTCCCGTTTGTTATCTTGCTACGTACCTATGTATCTAGCTATATTTCGAGTGATAATATGTAAACTTGCGCTTGCGCTTACTTATAAAATGTGAAAGAAAAAAATCTTATTTTAGCTTCACGCCTATCCCGTATAAGGCAGGGTAGACATTTTTGTCTACAACATAGTGTCAAGACACTCTATTCTCTATTATTCCACTAAATTTATTTTGTGTAATGAGTACCTACACTCCAAAAAGTAAAAGGGTATACATAATAATGAAGATTTTACCAGAAACTGACTTGAAAATAATTACTTCGAGTGAGAATCGACTCACAACCATCATGTTTCGGTGTCCTACTGCATCACGGCACATACAAAAATATACTAAATATCGTATAAAAAAAATCAAACCTATTACCTCAGTTTTACTATCACCAGTCACAGATAAACATACTAGTCAATCTATTTCGAAACAAATTGTAAATTTAACTTTTCCAAACTTTTGTATCGCGATAAATAAAAACTTTGAAATTCGTGTTTCAACAAATGTATGGTATTTCACAGTGGCTGTGTCAACATTTATCTTTTTCCTGTTTCAGTATACGTATCTAGTGCTGGTGTATGAATTATTTATATGTACATTTCATTATTCTCCGTGTTTCAGTTAGGTTTATTTACAAATTTTTCCTTTCTCTTTTTAGCTTCACGCTGTCCCGGACTATCACGCACGTAGCAGGGTAGCACAGGGAACCTAGTATTAAAACACTCCGTCACCTTGAGACACTTCCGTTCCCCAACTTACCGCTTAATTCTGGAGATATTGCGTGTTAAGTTGTGAAACTTTGCCTCGTTACCAGAGTGAATATAGAATATTTAATTTCCTCAACGATAAGACTCAATTTGACCTCTCTTATAAAAAAAAATCACACAACATTACAAAATAAAAGCGAAAAAATATATATTTTTCCAAACATAATAAAAATGAAAATTTAAATGAAACTGTCGTAAAGTACTTTGAGTTGTTTAACGAACGTTTCTGGAAATGGCAGAAAAATGTCGAAAGTTATATGTACACGAGTGGCCGCGACTAGCGTGGTCATTTTAATCATATAGATAATATACGTATACATATATCCGAGAGGCCGTTGTGGCACAGGGATAACAACGTGCGACTCTAAAAACTCAAATCTCAAACTCGACGGATGTAGGTTCGATTTCCACTCCGTCTGTATCCCGCCCACAGCAAGGTAGGCAGAGGAAACTTACTATTAAGACTCTCCTTTCTCCTTTTTCCAATTAAAATACTACCAAGTGCAATAATGAAAACTGCATTTTAATTTTCTAAGATTAGCGTGCACAAACTGGTTGTGTGACAAACATACAAAAGTCAAAAAAACATTATTTTGGTTTCGAATACATTGATAATTACCACCAATAATATTTTTTCTCATTCATCTTCCATGTACAGACAGCTATTAGTTTCAGTTTCTCTTTAGTTTCACTAGTCTGATAACATAAAACGGAGTTAAGTTCCGCCACCACGAATAAAGCAGGCATATAAAAAATAAACGTACTATCAAAACTTTTTTAGTAATCACTTACTTGGTAAGATAAAATCAGAAGAAGAACTGGGTAGGTTTCATATCAGCTCCTATAACAAATAAATTAAATAATTAAATACATTTAAAATGTGTGTTGTATATAAATAAAAGAATTTATTTATTAAGAAATCAAAAAAAAACCGAATACAAGGAATACAACGCGGCGTTTTGTCTAGTTACCCAATGGAGCAAAGGAAAATAATGTATTCCTCCGAGTGGGAATTGAATCCTTAACCATAACGTAACAGTCATAAGCTACTTATCCACGCCACGATGGCCTGGACGATCATAAAAATAAACATTAACATGTTTCTTTAATAGTATATTAATTTTTATAATATATGAAATATTTACTTAAATTTATATTTCCATTTCTTCGCTCTGGTGTCGAGGCTAAGCGCGGCGTTGAGTTCTGCCACTTAACACGCAATGCCTCAAGAATTCGGCAGAAAGTGGGGAACGAGTGTCTTAACACTAGGTTCCCTCTGCCTACCCTGCAGTGTGCGGGATACAGCGTGAAGCTGATTTATTTATTTTTATTTTATTTATTTTTATTATATAGTGTTAAAACAACTTAAGTCAAATGGTATACACTATCTAAAATTAAATCATAATGTAGAGGAAAGAAATATCATAAATAGTTGTAAAAGACTCTCGCGGAGGAGGCATTGAAAAATAATCCTCTTTCCAGTTCAAAGTAGGTTCTAAGAGGAAATTACGTGACATAATTAGTTTGGAGGACCTCGCTGAAAAACTGTCTGGTATAGTTGAGAAATAGTCTTGTATAGTATAGAAGTTTATTATTACCAGACAGAAATGTCAAGGCAAAGCTTTTGGATTCAATTCTGTTTTTTTTTTCAGAGTAAGCAGAGGGAACTTGGCAACCTAGTGTTAAGACACTTGGTTCTCCATTAAGACACTTCCGTTCCATATGTTTCACCGAATTCTTCAGATATTGCGTATTGAGTGGCAGTACTCAACGCAGCACATTGCCTCCTCACCAGATCGAGAAAATGAAAATATTAATTATTTCCTCACACAATCCACAACCGCCGCATCTATAGTCGTACGTTTACGTCCCTTCACCACGACGGTCTCATCAATATTATATTTATAAAATAGATTTTATCTTTCAAACTGATCAAAGAAAGTGCATCCTGGGTATTTTATATTTTAAAGACATGTCGTGAACGTGAAAGAGAACATTTTAAAGATTACTTCCGCAAGCTACGCCACAAGTACGAGAGATACGGTCTCTAGAGGATGGCTTTATTCCTAAGTGTTCCTTAACTAATCCTTAACTTCTTTAAAATGTTTAAGAAATCTTCTTAGAAAAACATTCAAACAATAATCAAATTTAACAAGTTTCCTTCACGATACAACGTGGCAATAGATTATAGCAGAGATAACTTAGTGCTAAATCACTCTGTGTCTCACTTTCGGCCAGTATCGAGACACTGTGTCTTGAGTGGCGGAAAAAACATATATTTTATCTATTTCTTTTAGCTTCACGCTGTATCCTGCATATACCAGATGGGCAGAGGAAATTAAGGAACCTTGTGTTAATACATTTCGTACTCACTAAGACACTGTTTCCCATCTTCTGCCATTCTGCGCCAGGGTCTGCTTTCCTGCTCAACCGAACTTGGTAAATGCCAAGAGGAAGCAGAATAATGATAAGGATTTTAGAACGTCAAATGTATATGTAAGTTACTGTTATGTTATGTTCAAATATCAAATAGCCACTCGATCTACTATTGCTACATATATCCATAAGTCCTGTCAGTAATAATAAAACGATCCCAGTAAAGCAAAGCACAGCTATTTTCAAGAACAGACATGGGATTTTACCTGTAGTAAGGCACCCCTAATTCAATAAGGCCAAGAAAAGAGCAAGTTGCTGGTTGCTTATCTTTGCTACTGGATTATGCCTATACAAATACTCATCATTAGCAAGATGAGAACAGCCAGAGACAACATGTCTGAGGGAATCATAAAGGAATCAGACTGTCACCCTAAAATATACCCCTCTTTATCATTAACGGTTCAGACACTGCAGTAATATCACACTAGAGGACGAAGGACAGTAATCCATTGTCCCATAAAAGTCTCAAAAATGATCTCAGAGTCATATCAATCTTATATAACTCCAAGACCTTTCTTATAATCTATCCAAGCAGTACTGAGATTTTTCCTGTTCCATCTTACCTGTTGGCTTATAGCTGTGTCAATGAGAAGAAGTTCCTTTGTACCACGACCACCAGCCTTACATCTATTCTGAATCGGAGCTTAAATGTTGTGAAAAATATGTTGTGTTTTTTTACTCCTAATAGATGTAAGAAGCTTATTTTTGGCTCCTTGGTACATCCGGACTTTTATGACAGGAATGTCACACTTGTGGTCAGAAATGCTGATAACGATCCAGAGTCTTAACACTAGGTTCCCAAGTTCTCTCTGCCTGCCCTGCTAAATATAAAACGAAAAACCCATTTGTTGTTATTTGCTTAGGAAGTTCACAATGCACTAAGCGTAGTTAAATGCTAATTTTGAGCCGAACAGTTAAACAAAATTTTATTATATTTAGCTTCCTTCGACGATCCCTTCCCGAATTATTCTCGGAATTAGTTTGTGGCTTGTGTGTGTGTATATATTATACTAACGTTATTGAGAATGCTACCAAAATACTATGTGAACTAATTACTAAATGTTTACTTTGTAAGTTTAATGTATCAAAAGTTAGGAATATCGTCGTGGCATAGAGGATGCGACTGACTGCTGACGGTTGTGGATTCGATTCCCATTCGAGAAAATTAAATATTCAATATTTTCGTTTTCTCGGTTTGGTAACTAGGCAAATATTAAATATTTTCGTTTTCTCGGTTTGGTAACTAGGCAAAGTGCATGGTTGAGTTACGCCGCGTACCACGCAATGCATCCGACGGAAATTAGTGAATGGATGTGTCTTATTGAGAGCGTCTAAAATGAAATATTTTGTTTTACTTAGATTTTATTGAATATCCAAATTTAACAGTAAATCAAAAAATAATGACACTTTTACTAAGTTATATTAAAAATTTGAAAGAATATTGAAAAACCAGAAAATATAAGACTTCATTACTTTCAAGGCTATTTAAATATTAGCTTCTATTAGATAGCATTGTCTCTATAAAATTTTTAAATGAAAATATATCTTAGTAAATAGAATAATAAAATTTGAAGCCTATCATGGCGCAGGAGCACAAGCGTGCAAATGTAACCGACTGATTGTGGGTTTGATCCCCACTAGAGGAAATATTATAACAAAATAATTAAATCAACTTTGGGCTGTATTCCGCAAACAGCAGAGTAGGCAGAGGAAACATAGTGTTAATACACTCCGTCCCGATCTTTTATACAAGGTGGAAGAGGCAGCGCTCCATTTACGGGAACAGCATATAGGGTAAAATATTTTAAACCCATACCTAAAGAAATTAATCAAAATGCCTCAACAGTTTGGACGTAGGATTTTTTTTTCATTTCACGATTTTTATCCACATCTGTATTTCGTGTGACGCGATTATGTATAGATTCGAATAACGCAACTACTTACTACTACAAAAATACTAGTAAAGGTTAAACAACTTTGAACTTTATCGCCAATAACTACGACTCGATTTCGAATGAGGTGTGTGCGGCAGTGTTCCTTTAATAGGTTTATGTGTGCGTACGTCGTCCTTACAAATGGCGTTTTATTTTAAAACGTCAATTTTATTACTTATTTTATTTGAAAAAAAAACTTTTTCATTTTTGGGAATTTATCTTTTTCTGATTTATATTAGGCTTTTATAGAGTAGTTAAAACTGTGGTTTCATTTAAAGTGGTGCATACACTTCCACCCTGTATATTCAAGGCTGAACTCAAATTTAATATTTAATTTCCTCGAGAAATTATAGAATAGAGGGAATCGAACACACAACCTATCCAAAACCTATAGAGTCGCAAGCTTGTGGCCCTGCGCTACTGGGCTCAATATAACTTACTATCTCCTGTCTATTCCGTTAGATGCAGATCATGTATTAAATTAAAAAAATAATAAAAATTACACCTTATCACTTTTTACTAACATAGCAGATACGCGTAACTTAACGCCGCGCTTTGCGTTGTTACCGAAAAAACAAAATAATTTATTCCTCTAATTGAGAATCGAACCCACAACCTTTGTATTCACAATCACAGTAGCCTTGTAAATTTTATTATTCATTCCACTATACTAACTGTATACTAACTAGCTTGCCTGTTTTATAAAGTTTGCTCATAACATATTTAGCGTTTGAGCTTTAAATGTCAGCTTTTAGGATACCCAGGTACAACTTTGTTACGGACTATCTACTAAACTAAGTAGAGGTACTCGGCGTATGAAAACTGTAACTTCTACTATTAGCTTATATTTTATTTGAAGTAGAGAGTAGGAAATTAATTTTGGTAATTGTTATTGAATAGTTATCGTAGTTTCTATTTTTTGGGGATTTACTTATTATGAGCGTCGCGCTGTGGTGCAGGTCGTGAGTTCTATTTCCACTTTGGGAAGGTATTATTTTTTTACGCTAGCCCTGTACCCCTGCGCTCAACGCCGCGCTTTGTCTCGACATCATTCATTTTTATGTTTTTTTTTTATATTTTTATGATCAATAGTCCAATTATTGAAGACGTCTATAATCTAAATAACTTCACATTATCTTCAATAACAACTGACTGTTCCTGCAGTCGGAATACCCACTTTTGACGTATATTGTGTCATGTGTCATGACACTGTGTATAACACAAATGACATACACACTTCTTAACTGTCTCTATATTATCCCGGAGGCGAAGCCGCATGTAGGTGCTAGTGAACGTATAAAATGATCGCATTCTATTACGAATATGGTCGAGCTTTAATAGGAATAGCTTGTGACCTAACTAGGTCATATGCGATCGTGTCAGAATGTTCCTTAATTTAAATCTAAAGCTGGTTTCATTTGTTTTTTTTTTGGGTGTTTTTTGTTATTTTAAATATAGATGTAGCTTTAGCAACTTCGCTTTTTCGTCATAAAAAGAGGAGCATAGTGTTAGATACTCTGTTCCCAAAGTATCGTTTAATTTTGGATACATTTGCACGTTGAGTGGTGGAACTCAACGCTGTACTTTATGTACTAGAGCGGATAATAGTAAATTATTTATATTAATTTTGTTGAGTGAGGATTGAATCCACAACCTTTGCGACAGAAGCTGTCCTACGCCATACATACTTATAACCTCAAAACTCGAAACTGATAAATAAAAATGACTGAAACTGATAAATAAATAAAATTAATAAAAAAAAAATATTGTTTAAAATATATAAAAAAGATATCAATTTTAATTCTCGATGGCTTCCAACCCGCGCCAGGTTGCAGTCCTGCTGCGTTCAAATTCCTGTAAATGTTTTTCTTTACAATAAGCGAAGGTTTTTTGTGAGTTTGAACTTTGATCTTACTCGAAGAGGTTATAATATTTATATTCGTTTTCATTTCTCCGTTTGATTAACAAAACAGTATAAGACTACGGTTTCAAAGAAAATATTGAATGTTAAAAAAATATTATAATATAACATACGTATATATTCTGAGGCCAGTCGTGACGCAGTGGCACAAGCCAGTGATTGTATACGCGTCAGGCTGTGAGTTCGATTCCTATTTGAGAAAATGAAATATTTAATATTTTCATTTCTTGTTTTTGGTTTCGAGAGTTGTCGTTTTCGTTGAGTTCCGCCACTCAAAATAAAAGTGCGGTGTTAACACTAAATTTGGAATACAACGCGAAGCTTGAAAAATATACATGTAGCAGACACTATTTACACTTTGACCTCGTTTTATGTGAAAAAATAAAAGTATTTCAGATTACAAGCAGAGGTTTTTTAAGTTTCCCCATAGGAAAATGGCTATAAAGATGGAGTACCAAACGCCACAGTCTCTGCCTCTTATCACCGACCTAATCGTACATACGACCTCCGGAGGGTCCCCAGCTTATATTAGGTTTACGATTTAAATTAATCAAACCTACAACTATCACATGAAGGGCCTACTATACCACAAGGAACTCGTAAATAATAAGAAGCAATGTTTAAAGTTTCACTTGGAGACTCAAAGAATCAATACATAGTATTAATCGTAATTGAATACGTTGTTATTATATCAACAAACGATTTCTTTTGAATATACTATTACATAAAATTTTACTCATTATATCTTTATGTTACTGAAGATTTTTTTTAAATAATTATAATATATAAGATATGCGGAGTCAATTTTAGCTGATCGAATCCGCAATGAAGAGATACACAGAATGGCAGGTACCAGCGAGGGTGTCACGGTGAGAATGAAGAAGAACGTGCTCAGCTGGCTTAGATATGTCGAAGGAATGAGTGATGAAAGAATGGCAAAAAAGATTTATGATGGAAAAGTGAACGGTAAGAAAAGTAGGGGGGGGGCTTGGTTAACCTTCGAAAACACAGTAGCAAAGATACTAAAAGAAGGTGATAAACAGCATGAAGAGGTTAATGACAGAGGACGAGGTGAAAGAGGTGTGTAGAGGCCGTAGCATTTGGCACTTTGTTCTCCCTGACTATCCCGCTGGGGATGCAGTGTGAAGCTAAGTTAAGTTAAGTGATACGTTACTTATTTTTTCGTTTCATGTTGTATCCTGCAAATGACAGGGTACACGGGGTAACCTGAGAACCTAGTGTTAAGACACTCCGGTTTCCATTTTCAGTATACGGCAAATAAATTCAACAATCCATACTTCTTTGTTTAAAACAGCCATACTATGCAAATTATTTTTGCAAAGTTTTTACAAGTATCATCTCGTGAAAACTTTCAGAAAGAGCCGAATTATTAAAATAAGTTTGGAAGGAAATGTGACTAAAAGTTTACTTAGGTTCTCTGAACTATTTTATTAAAAATAAGCTATTTTATATAGCTTGTTTAAGAGCTAAAGTAAAGAGGGGAGTCCGATAGTGGAGTTGATCGTTAAATATATACTTTTAGATAAAAAATTAAGTATTATTTTATTTTGTTACCACAGCAAAAATATGTAAATAATTCATTTTCCCAGTGGGAATTGAGTCTACGATCGTTACTTGTACAGTTACACACCACTGCGCCGCGATTCCTTACTTTAAAAATGTTGATCCTACACATAGCAGAGTGAGACTGGGAACTTAGTGTTCAGACACTCCGTTCCGTCATTGCGTGTCGAGTAGCGAAATTAAATGCCTCGCTTCGTTTACCATAACGAGGAAAAGAAAAAAATATAAAATTAATTCCCCCGAGTGGAAATCGAACCAGCAACCGCACGATTGTGTCCCTGCGCCAAATCCAAATCCATCTTCAAATATATAACTGATATTAATAAGATTTTCTACCAACACTCCTCTAAACAAACTTTAAAAATAACCACTGGACTCATTTTGATAAAAATATTGTTTTACCATTAGTGAGAGGGTAATTCAAGATTGTAAGCCATAAAGAGGATCTATTAAAGTACACTTTACGATTGAAGTGTCTCGACAGCGTCTGGATATGATATAAAATATAATAATAGTTTATTCGTTTCATTTATTTATTTTATGTGTTTTAGATATTATATTTGAGATGGTCGTGGAGGAGTGAACGGTGTGTGGTTGTAAATGGGAGAGTTGTGGGTTCGATTCCCGAGAGATGACATATTTTTTTTCGCTCTGATAAGGAAACAAAGCGCAGCGTTTAGTTTCATCACTTAATATGTAATGTTGGAAATACGGCAGAAAGTGAGGCATTTTCTCCGCCTAAGTATCTTAACACTAGGTTCCATCTACCTACTTAACTATATGCGGGATCCATCGTGAAGCTCATAAACTGATAAATATTCTTTATCTCTAGCCTTTAAGACCAGCGTGGTGCAGGGGCATGAGTGTATTTTTAGCTTAACGCGACCGGTTCGATTCCCACTCGAGGAAATTATATATTTCATATTTTTATTTCTTTGCTCTGGTGTTGAGTTCAGCCACTTAACACGCAATACCGCCAGAATTCGGTGGAAAATTGAGAACGGAGAGCCTTAACATTAGATCCCTCTGGCTATCCTGATGTGTAAGGGATACAGCGTGAAGCTGAAAAAAATCCCTATAAAGCAGACGGCAGTAATGAAAGCTTAGTGTTAAGGTATCTGTTTGTCTATCTGTTTTCCATTTTCTCCTGGACTAATTTAAGTGGGGAACTAAAAGTAATGAATTTGTTTGAAGAGGTTCGAACTCACAATCATCACGACTTAGATATTATTCCACTGCGCCACTACGGCCTTACATAACAAATGATTTATTAATAACAATTTTTATAATTTTCTTAATTCTTTGGATTAACTCAGGTGTAGAGTCGTAAATATTACAATCTTGAATAAGCAATTCGTATTCGACTTTGAAAGTAGCTGTAATAAACAACATTCTCTGTTTGAGATCGTGACCTGAATTAAATGGATTTCTGCTCCAAAATAATAAATACGTATATAATATTATTTATATGTATATTATATTTTTTGTATGTTTGTCAAGCTATTTTTCTCAAACGGCTGTACTGAATTGGATGAAATTTTATGTCTATAATTCAATTTGTTACTATTTTGTTATTTTTTCGGGCAGAACTATGTCTGCTGGCCGTGCTAGTATGGTTTTTTTTTGCTTCACGCTGTATCCCGCGCATAATAAGGTAAGCAAAGGGAACCTGGGAACCTCATATTGTAAAACACTTCACATGAAAATATTAAATATTCGATTCCCCCGGGTGGGGATCCAACCCACAACCGTCTTCTTTACAGTCTGTTATAAAGATAACGATAATGGTGGCTATGGGTACCTCCAGCTATATATTTTTTGTTGTTTTACACTTTTGTCGTTTTTGGCTTGACAGACAGATATAGAAGAGAAAAGTGTTAAGAGATTCTGTTTTCCACGGTTTTGTTTCTCTTAACATTAGTCTTTTGTAATTTACCTATATATGAGTGATAATCGTTAACTTCTCTTAAAAAACTCTTTTCTCTTCTCTCCTAAAAAAACTTGGTAATTTAATCAGCTTCACTCTGTGTCCCGCACACAGCAGGGTAGGCAGAGGGAACCTAGTGTAAGACACTCCGTTTCCCACTTTCTGCCGAATTCTGGATGCATTGCGTGTTAAGTGGCAGAACTCAACGCCGCGCTTTGCCTCGACACCAGAGCGAAGAAATTGAAATATAAATTTAAGCAAATATTTCAATTTAAGTAAATATTTAATCTCCTCGAGTGGGGATCGATCCCACAACCAGTCGGTTTTACAGTCACACTTTATGCCGCTGCGCCACGACTGGCCTCATTGTTAGTTTAATTGAAAACAAATAAGTCTGCAAGGAAAATGATAACTCATATTTATTTTATACTAGAGGACGCGCGCGGCTTCGCCCGCTTATTAGGAGTGAATTCTAAAAAAACCACGAAACACGTGTTCAATAAAATATTTTTAACAGTCTGAATTTAAATTTTTATAAATATCGGTGGCAATTTAAAGATTTTT
>DWQW01004323.1:0-20143 GCA_018249695.1 Heliconius erato demophoon | reverse complement strand
ATTTACCTCACTAGGCGAGATATTATTCTTAATAAAAGCAACATAGCATAATGTAAGTGTTGTATCATAAGAATTTGATACAATAAATTATTAAAATTTAATTTTGGGAAAAATGACGACGACGAAGATTATATTTAATGTATCATTACAGTTGAATAAATAACTTTTGTACAAAATATACATTGTTTGAAGATGTTTTTAATATGTATGTATGTAGCTAATAAATATTTAACAGCAATTTTTTTTCTCTGGTAAAACAAAATTTATGGATAGGTTCCAACGCGCTATGCCTATAACGCCTGGCGATAAGTAGAGAATAAAGTTTCACACAATAGGATCACTGTGCCTAGCTATATATGCAGATGTTTGAAATATATAAAATTAGGGGTGCGTGGAAGCATCTTATTATGCTAGCCTTATTATTAGCACATAATTTGCTTTCCGTGGTTTAAGAAATCTGTGTAATATTTTTAATTTGCTTAAATTCTATTTAAAAGTAATGTAGTCAAATTATTAAACGGTAATTTTCTTTTATGTTACGTATCGTATAAAATTTACGGTGGCTTTATAGGTTACTTTTTATAGGCAATACGGCCGCTTGCATGGTCTAGAGTTCTAGACTTTATTTTATGACGTAGTATATTTAAATTTTTTGTTCTTGTTTATGTTATGTCTTTGTTCATGTTTAAAATAATATATGACTAGAAATTGAATAACAACATTTTTTAACACGTTTTATTAGTTGCCGTTTATATTGGGAACTTTGGACGCGATTTTGACGGACTTTGAAACGTTGGATTAATTACTACTTATCAAAGGACCGGTGACAATGCAATAATATGAATAATAGTAAAAAACGACGGTTTCGTGAAAAAAAATAAAAAGTATTTTTTTTAAATTTTGTATGAAGCATAATGTAAAAAAAACGTGGGATCAGCATCTAATATTTCATAATTTTTTTTTACTTTTAAAGTTATGTAAAAATTATCACTTAAAATCACCTTCCACCCTTTTACGTTATTCTTAAATTATATTAAAAAATCTGTTTACTATTTAGATATTTTTGCAAAAGCGTGTTTTTAGTTTTATTTAAGTCAGCTTCACGCTGTATCCCGCTCATAGCAGGGTAGGCAGAGGGAACCTAGTAGTTCCCCTCTTACCGCCGAGTTCTGGACGCATTGCGTGTTGAATGGCGGAACTCGTCGCCGCGCTTCGCAACGACACTAGAGCGAAGAAATGAAAAATGTAAATAAATATTTCATTTCCTCGAATGGGGATCGAATACACAATCAGTCGATTTTACAGTCAACCTTTGTAGCCCTGCGCCAGGACTGGACCTCATAGTTTTTTTTAATGATTATTTTTTATATAAATTGTAAAAATCTCCATACAGAGATACGCTGCGTTCATTTTTTTATAAAAAATTAAATTAAATTAAATTAGCTTCACGCTATATCCCGCACACAGCAGGGTAGACAGACTAGTGTTAAGACACACCGTTTCCCACTTTCTGCCGAGTTCTGGAGGTATTGCGTGTTGAGTGGCAGAACTCAACGCCGCGCTTTGCCTCGACACCAGAGAGAAGAAATGGAAATATAAATTTAAGTAAATATTTCATCTCGTCGAGTGGGGATCGAACCCACAACCAGCCGGTTTTACAGTCACACTTTGTGCCGCTGCGCCACGACTGGCCTCAAATTTTTATACGTTTTCTAAATAAGTATTTTGCTTTCCTAAATGTGGAATAACACTTTAAAAATGTTTAAAAAATATTCAAACTTGTTAACACTCCATAATATTTTTTTTATCTATTTGAAATGTTTTTTAAGAATTAATTGAATAATTAAGAAAATTAAGCGAAAAACTGCTTAACTAACATGTTTCGCTTGAAGCGTTTCTTATGAATTACCAGAGTTGCTTGTCTTTATTAGGCAGAGAGCGTTGTTTGCAGAAAAAATATCAGTGCATTAGAAGTAGGCCTAACCGTAGTCAATGTGGTTTGCTTGTTGTTTAAATGTTATATTTTTTGTGTCTTTAATTTGAATTAATTTAAGTCACAAAAATTGTTAATTTAAATAAAAATTATTTATATGTGTATTTTTAATGAAATAATGCATTTCATTAGATTTGATTATTAAATATCATAATATCTCATATATAATATTTCATATTTCATATATAATATTCTCATATTATAAAAAAATTAAATATAATATAATAATTAATATTTTTACTTAAGAAATAATAATTAATATATAATAATGTTCAGAGTTACTATTTTTGATATTTATATAAGTGTTATATTTTCCACAAAAACTAATGAAGTTTTGATTTTAAAAGAAACATAAAATAAAAGACGAATATCATTACTTTTTATAGAAACTCTATATATTATTTGCCGGTCATTTTTATTTAAAAAAAAATAAACAGTCTATTAGATTTGAATAATTAAAAAAAAACAGTTAGAGTTAAACAGGTGAGAATTACTTTAAAAAAAATGAAGATAATAAAATCAACTCAGGTCAGTTATATAGGTCACCATTTTCGCATAAATACTATTTGCAAACCAAACAAAGAGCTTGGTGATGTACGTAGATGGAAGTAAAAAAAATATGTCAATTAACTCGGCCGCTGTCAGCTGATCTATCTAGGAGTATAGGTGGTAGGTGCTAACATGGCTTACCTTACAGCATTTAGCACGACAAAACAAAACACAGGATTGATTTCTTAGCGCGTACTAACGTTATGGCGTCTGGATAACAACTGGGATACTGAAAGTTGGCACCCTGCGCGTACCCTCGTGCGCAGTAGCTCCTAGGGTTCTGTAGATTTCAGGTTCTACGGAACTCACTGTGAATGGTATGGCTGAAAGATATCAGAGGGGAACGGCGGGCGCGGGGATTATATAACGACGATCGATAGAAAACGAAGCCGGGCTTAGGTACAGTACACAGTGGCGGTGTTTATTTATTTTTATTGGAATCGAGTCCAGTTCACTTTATTGCCTGCAGTATCGGACGTGCGACCTGCATTTATTTCGCTTTGTTTTTATAATTTTTATAAGTTTTTATTGATTGAGCTTTGTTTTATTTGGGGAAGCTCGTCTAGAAAATGTAATGTAATATTCATTGAAATTATTATCATTTCTCTTGAGTAAAATTACAGTATTATATAAATTTTATATTTAGAATCATATATCATTGAATTTATAATTTCTAATCGAATTACATTCGTTCATATGAAATATAAATTAAATTAATTTAATTTCTTAAATAAATGCCTTAACTACTCAATTTAAAATTATGTTATACGCAGCGCCCTTATCTGACTCTTATTTAAATATTTTTGCATAGATTTTTATTTTATTTGGTTCTCTGCCGGAAATTGCCTCAAACAAGCTGTAACAGTAAATTTCCTTTAAAAATATAGAACATTTTCTTTCAAAAAGATAATAGAGTTAGTAAATAATTTCTTAATTTGTTTTAGTATAAAATTTTGGTGTTAGTGTTGCGCCATTTTGTAAAGACATTTAAGCTGACATAATTATAAGCTGCAATGTACTCGTAGGTTGGTAGTGCGTTAAGTTAAAGTGACCGTGCACAACTTTGTGGGAACGTTCAACTAATTTAAGTCTTCCACTGAGGACAAAGTTACAACCGAGAACGAAGTCATCACGTAAAATGAATTAGTTTCTTAAATGACGTCGCTTCTAAACTCAAATAGACATACCTAGTATGAGAGTGTAATTTAAAACCAGTAACAAAATAAATTATTTTTGTGTCATGTACTTTTAACATGTTATTAGTATATATGTTTTTATATTTACAGATAAATCTTAGTTAAAAGAACTATCCAATACCCATGATCCCGGTAGCTTGTAATAGTACAAAAAAAAAATAAAACATGATGATGATATTTACAGTTGTGCCTTAATATTTTTTTTATTACAAAGTTTTTTCTAACAAATAAAATAATTACGATATTATAGGTAATACCGTAATTAATTTATGGAGTATTTTTTTAGATTGTTTTATTATTTGCCTATAAAAGTTACCTAGTTGAATTTTTGAATTTGTAATTCAATATAGCTCAAAACAAACTTTCTAAAACAAACAAAAGCTGCTTTGTTGCTGAGCTATATTGTTTGTGCTATATTCAGAGAAATTGTTTATTCTCTGAGTGGAATATTATAGCACCAATTGTTTATTTAACGTCAGCACTTTAATGCAGTTCCGAATCCCGACTTCTTGCAAATATATGTATTTTTGAAGTGAATATTGATTTATGAAATTTATTTCATTTTACGCAGAACACGTTTTGTTATTTCTCTTTGTTTGAATAAAGCTCTGTCAAGAAATACTAATGCTTTATCTTCAAAGATATACCTAATATTGTATTGGAAATTAAATATATCTATAGAAGTATTTTTATTGTGAACGCAGTTTAAGAAGATGCCTTTGGAGGCTTCTCATTCTTCCATCGTGGTATTTAATTGAAGTAGACCGCCGATGTCGCTGTAATTATACTTATTGCTCCCGCCAGCGACGCTTATTTGATTTTCTAATGTTATTAGTAATAGTAACTCTTGGTTCGTGGTACGCTTTACACACATCTTATGTAAGATTTTATCTTCAGACATTTAAATAATATAAATTTTTGCTATATAAACAAAATTAGGCGTTTTGGTTCTATTATCTAAACCATGTTATAAGCGATCCAACGTTTGTTATTTATTTGTAAGTTGTAAATAGTATATTATTATAGATCTACAAATAAGTTATCTTAAAAAAACTTGTAAACATAAGTCTAGACTAAATTTATTCCCCGAATTCAACGTTGTATATGTATAGACATTTTTTTCAATCAACTGACATGTACGGCTTATATTATTAACTAGTGACACGCTCCCTGCTCCGCCCGCTAGAAATACACAATTATTTATTTACTAACCTGGATTAGTTGCGTGTTCTATTGATCATCAATTTTGACAATACGTATACATTGAAAGCTAAAACTTCAGCCAATTCCATAGAAAAAAAATTTTTGTAGCAATTCAAATAAAATTTTCATATAGCCTCACGCTGTTTCTCGTATATAGAAGGTTTGGGAGATGAAACTTACTCAATCTGCAACTTTTCTAATTTTCAAGGTATTGCGTGATGAGTGACGGAACTTAACGCCGTGCTTTGTCGTCTTACCAGAGCGATTAACTTAAAATAATTCATTTCCCCAAGTGGGAACCCACAACCGTCGCGTTCAGTCTGACGATGTATCACTGCGCCACAACGGCCTCAAATCGCTTTCATTATTCGCCTCATATATTATTAGGGGGTGAAATGAAAGTTTGTTGAGTGGCAATTATTGTTAGTACGAAGTATGGTATGTGATGAGAGCCGCGACACGAGAGCTAAACTTCGTGTTTAAGTGCCCCGATGACAAGTCGAGTTTGAGACGGGCTCGCTATGTTATTTATAACGAAACCAACTAATATATTTTGTAAATAAATATGTAAATATATATAATTTAGAATAACAAACTTTTTTAATGTTCAGTAAAATATAATCTAATATAATAGATTAGTTAAGTTACTACTCAAAGAGTACTTTTATTTGCGTCGCGTGTTTTAAGGAATATAAAGGAAATTTATTAAGATTTCGCTTTTAATTTTCATGGCCAATTTTTTTAATAGTCATTAATCATTAAATTGAAATCTAATATATATAATAGAGGCCTGTCGTGGCGCAGGGGCATGAAGTGTGAATTTGCCTCGACACCAGAGCGAAGAAATAGAAATATAAATTTAAATGAATATTTCATCTCCTCGAGTGGGTGTCATACCCACAACCAGTCGGTTTTACGGTCACACTTTGTGCCTCTGAGCCACGACTGGCCTTAAATAAATAATAGGGACAATAATAACTACTAGGGTCAGATGGAATCAACAATCGCTCTTTTAATTAGTTCCAATTTGTTTTGACTGCATAGAGCAAATTAGAAATGCAAACATAGACCTATATCAAAAACAAAAACTGTCTCAGACTGTCTGTGACTCAAACTTCGTTATAATTTCAGGATTGTACGTCAACGATAAGTACAATTTATAAAAGTTGACAAATTAAGTTTGCGGACGTATGCACTCATTTTGCTTGAAATAAACTAAAAAAATATATTTATAATGATTTTTTTCTGTGAAATACATAAAAAAATCACTTTTCGGATTTTATATTTATTTCTATTATAAATTCTTAATTCGTGCCAAATTTAAAACTATTAGTGCACGAGATTGGTGTACACTACACTTCAAGGTTTTGAGTACCTGGTGAATTTCACACAAAAATGCAGCGAAAATGATACATTAACGTATCTTGATTGCGTTGACTTAGAAGCCTTATTTTTGTGCTCCTAAGGACCGTAGACCTGAACATTTCATATTAATTTCAGCTTGATACGTGTATTTTTATGTGCTCTTATATATTACAAAATTAATTTCACAAGATCTCGAGATAAATGATCTTGATAGAACAGAATTGACAACATAGTAAGAGTGAAAGTTCCATTTTCCTTTTGAGAAACAAAACACTCAAAATTAAATTGCTCTTATTTGATTGGATATTTTTGCACATTTTATTATTCTGTTCTTATCCTTATGAATTATTATAAAACAGTTTTGTAGGTACTGTATTGAGTAGCTAGTAGCTACTTAGTACAGTACTATGTGTTAAGAGGCCCATCAAAGACTTATGGTTAAAATAATAATAATAATATTTACTTTATTGTACACCACACAACAGACGATAAGAAAACAAAAGACAATCGTTGACAAAGATGAAATGTACAGCCGGCGGTTATTGTTTTGATACATTTATTTTGGACATGACTTATTTATAGAACACAAATAGAATAATATATACAGAACGTAAACTTTTTCAAGAATTTCAGGTAAAAATTAAAGATTTTTGAATTTGTACTTATTTATTCTTAACATAACACCGATAGTTGCATTGGTTTTTGAAATACGTATATAAATTTAAAATACGTACAAATGTACGAATAAATAAAACTTATAGTATCAATGGCATAACAGATCTTTTAAGATTATAATATTCTTCTGTATTAGACCGCACTTAAAATCTAAAAAGTGTTGAGTACATACGAGTATCTTATTGTCTACATATTATTACGTAAATATTAAGCAAAAAACACTAAATTATCAAAGTTATTTTTTTTATAATTAAGTTCCTAAACTGACATATCATCGGTAACAAATGTTTGACTTTTATATTTTAAATGTTTATACAGATTAATTTCGAAAAAAAAAACATTTAAATGACCGCGAGCAAGTTTTCTAAAAAAGATATGACGGTTTAGAAGTATAGAAAACTTAATTAATACGTTCATTTTTACAATGGCACTTCCATGACTATACAGATTGTAAAGCTGGGCAAGAATTAAATTCTACAAATTACGTATAAAGAAATCGTTAGGGAAACCCTTAATAATTCACAAATATAAAACTTATAACTAGGTACAAATTATTCGATCGTTGTAAAACTATCCACAATCTATTTTAAATATGTAAAAAAATATATTTTTGAATAACAAACACATGTAATTATAATGTTATCATTTGAATATAAATTCAATCGTTTTAAGCATCATTGAAGAAATTCTATCCTTAATTTTTCATAAAAAAAACAGCCTATTAAATAAAATTAAATAATTTTTAAAATTCTTCATTCGGTTCTTCAGCGTCAGCCAGCTTAACTAGACCTATGAAGCTTTTTTCGGGCTGCATCAGCGAGTGTCGGTCTCCGCCGGTGTTTCGCACTGCGAGCCTGTCTCCCGCTTTCAAGAAGAGAGCGGAAGCAGAAAAGCAGGAGTTTGGTTTGTCAAGACGTTCAGCGGA
Source organism: Heliconius erato demophoon (assembly GCA_018249695.1). Lineage (NCBI taxonomy): Eukaryota > Metazoa > Arthropoda > Insecta > Lepidoptera > Nymphalidae > Heliconius > Heliconius erato. The sequence continues at coordinate 12,237 of DWQW01004323.1, read as the reverse complement.
GTGGGAGGATTGTGCGCATTGGAGGAGAGTCTCGCGACTGTCCGAGTAAGGGCTGGTGCGATGTAATACCCATGAAATGATGTCGTGACTGTCTAGGTAGTATATCTGGAAAAAAGTAATCATTATTATACTACAGTCACTTACAGAACCTCTGTGGAATCATTTCATAATAATTCCTCCATGTATATAGTGGAACTAAAGAATGTTAAAAAAATATATCAATATAAACAAAATACTGTCGTAGTCATACATATTTAAATTTGTATGAGTTACCATCAAATATATTATGGCAAAATATACTCGTAGTTGCCATTTATTTAATTGTTGCGTTTGGCCGTTTTTTATCTCTACTTACTACCTAGATACATTTTCATTCCCCCGGTTCGGTATAAAAAGTGCTGTGTTAAGTTCCGCCACTCAATACGTGATGCTTCGAATTTGGGCGGAAATGGAAGAGCAGAGTGTCTTGACATGATTCCACTATCCTATAGACATATATGCGGGATAAGGGGAGAAGCCATTATAATTACTTAAAAACTACAACCTTACTTTATTACCTACTTTGAGTTAAAAAACGACATATTCCTATATTACCTGAACGTAAACAAAGTAAACACCAGTATGGTGCACGTGTATGTGGCCGTTCCTAGTGAGGGTGGGACGCGGGTGTGGAGACGCGATGGTCCACGGCGCCGGGTACCAGACGTCGTGGGGTGCGCCGTGAGACACGCGGACTAAACCATTACCTATAAAAAATATATTATATAAAGGTGCCAATGTAATATAATATAAATACGGTTATAGAGAAGTTGAGACGTTTGCGATCGTGGGTTTAGATCCCTTAAAACCAATTACTTAAATATAAGATCTATTAATATTTAACATAAAAATATTATTACAGCAGTTGGTTTGAAATATATACGATACTGTACGTTTTCAAATCAAAGTTAAAATATACAATTAATCGGTATTGAAAGTAATCTATATATATAAAAGGACTTGTCCTGACTGACTGAGGTAAACGTGAAATTTGGGCAGATGTTTATTTTCATATTCTGGACATCCACTAAGAAGGGAATTTGAAAAATTTTAACCCTAAAGGAATGAAATAGGGGTTGAGAGTTTGTATGGAAAACAAATTTAATCTGTACCGATTTTTATAAAATTTGAAATTCAGACTCTTAAAAATATTTCAATGAGCACGTGTTTCATGGTTTTTAAGAATTCACCCACTAAGAGTTCAAATTAGGGGTTGAAATTTTATATGGAAAATCTTTAAATTGCCACCGATTTTTATAAAAATTTAAATTCAGGCTGTTAAAAATATTTTATTGAACACATGTTTCGTGGTTGTTTTAGAATTCACTCCTAATAAGCGGGCGAAGCCGCGCGCGCCCTCTAGTCTTAAATAAGCCTTGAAAACTTTCAAATAGTCCATGTGAAAATACAGTAGATTTTCGCATGGACTATTATTGACTAAACTAATTTAAATAAACTTCAAAGTGTGACGCAGTTACCTTATAGTATCAAATATCGATTTATAAAGTATCTTTTTCCTTGTATAAATGTACCATCTACATAAACATAATGCAATATATAAATATACATTATATTTTACTACTAAACTGTAATTATAATTTACAAAACCATCGATCATCATCATCGATCTCTCAACTTTTATTGCATAATTATTTGTAATAAATTCTATAAATTTACAAAGTTGTAGCTAATATTTTGCAACACTGACTTAAATAAAACGTTTGATACCCAAATTTAACGCCCTGGGCCATGTTATTTAGAATCTCGACACGTAATGCGAACAAATTACGTATATACCACCCAAAATTACATTCCATTTAAGACGTGATGAGCGTATTTTTAACACCGACTACGTAATTAAGATATTAATGTAGTCTGTAGTATATATTTATGTTATTTTTTAGGTATGCTTTGCAAGCTTGTATCTATATATGTTTTATGATGATACGCCATTTTTAATTTTCTATCCATTTTGAGATACTGCATAAAGGGAGATGAATCTGAACCTTAAAATAATTTAAATATTGTTTTTAATACATTCTTTCGAGAGTCAATCGAACCTATAACAATCGCAAAAGTCGGTAATTTTTTTAATGTGTGACGTGTATATTTTATGCTAAATGAATGTTAAAATTGAAGCATTTATCGTGATTTATCCTTAGAATGTCTAAATGTTGTACATTATAATGAAGGGAAAGTAAAGTGGATTGTAGATTATTTTATTTATTTAGTAATTTTCCTTGAATAAAGTCTGGAATTGCATTCATATTCTTTGAAAAATAAAGAGTTACTTGAAATGCAAAGGATGTACTACATATTTAAGAAATAAATTCCCTTTCATATTAGTAAAAGGTATTCTTAGGCAAATTTCTATTCATTTCCTAATAAATAAAAAGACCATAGCTATATAATATAAACTTATTCTCGTATTTCACGCACCCAGCATCAAAATATACATTTATTTCATGAATAATATTATAATTATACCTTTGAAGTGCTCGTGAGCCTCTGTGTTGAGATGTGACGTGTTGCCGTGGAAATGAGCCGCTATAAATGGCCTCCGCTGACTTCCATCCTGAAAAAATTGTGTCGTATTTTGTATTCAGATATTTTTCATCAGTAGCTACATAATAAATTAATCACATTTTCTTCGTTTTTTCAGAAAATTAGAAAGGTTTTAGGAGAGGAAAAAAAAACAGGTTACTGATACTACTATTATATAAAGGGTGTACGTAGACCGATGTGTTATTCTAGCCTATTTACCGCTAATATGTCTGATAGATGACATAATAACGTAGGAACGAAGGCGTGATTCAATAAAAATATTCTGAACATACTCTTGAAAGGAATCAAACCCAAGACGTAGCGATATTTTTTAACAGTTGCGTCTATAATATTGTGATTTTAAGTCTCTACATTTGTATTACATCACAATAAGAATCTATATCTACTTTGTAGAGCACTTCAAAGAAGCTAGTATCACTAAATGGATGCTTAATATGTACAAAGAATTTAATTAGTAAGTTTACAGAAATTTTAAAGGTCACATTTTATTAATATTTTGCGGTAATTTTGTTAAAATTGTGTTTGTTCTCAGTTTTTGTAAGTTTGTAACTACTACTAAGATCAAACAATAGATAACTGGTTGAACGGAGAAAATTTTGATAGACCTTGTTATTAATTTCTAAATCAAATATCTTTGAGAAAGGAAAATTAATTTAGCATCTCTAATGTAATGGAAACCTGTTTAACTCCCTTGTTCATTATAACTTTACTCAATGTTTTGATGATAAGAACAGAACAGAACAGAACAGCTCTAAATGATAAACATTTTTTTTTATTTGCGTTCTAAGTATTTATATAGGATGCATTTCTAATGTTTTTAATCAATAAAAGATCGTAAAATATTTGATACATACTTATTTAAAAAACGTATAAAAATTTGACCGTAGCGGGATTTGAACCCGTGCCTCTTGAAAATCATTCAAGAGCGCTGACCACTAAACCATATGGCTTTGACTTTGAAATCTAGCGAGATTCAATTACGGGACGTTCAAATTTTTATGTGTTTTCTAAATAAATATTTTTCTTTTTATTTAGTGTGAGATAACACTTAAAAGATCTCGTTTTTTTTAATTAAATTGATAACTAAAAAACTAAAAATATATATTATATATGTATGTATCACTAACATAATCTTAAATGGATATAGAAAACTTTGAAATCATCAATACAATCATATTTAACATTTTTAAAGTGTCATCCCACACATAATAAAGAAAGAAACTTGTTAAGAAAACGTATAAAAATATACTATTTACTTGGATGGTTTCTAAGAGGCGGGGCTTTAAATACTGTGATACATTCAAATTTTTATACGTTTTTTCAATAAGTAACTTTGAAATAAGTTTTATTATTATATTTATTTTGTCTAATAATGCTTATTTAACTATTTTATTTAAATATTTTAAAAGTTTACATAATACCAGCTTACCGCGTCGTTGCTATTCCTCGCAGTCCTAGACACGGTGTGTAAGGTCATCTTGCCTAATGAGTCCCCATTCCTTAAGAACTTCTTTGTTTTACGCCTGAAACAATAATATAATAATATGCAAACTTTTCTTTGGTGGATGGTTGCGGGTTCGGCCCCCACTTGGGGGATATAATTTATTATCATTTCGGTTTACTGGTAAGATAGAGCGTGGTGTTGAGTTAAAACTCAACTATTTAACACAAAATGCTATTTCACCTTCTGCTAATAGAATATTAAAATGTATAGTTATTAAATTAATAGATTCATATCATTGAAGCTAACTTCAGCGCTAGCCCGTAAGGCATAAAAGTGCCTTTATGAATTCTATTTTTCTTCTGATACAAACTGTTATAGTTAAGCAAAAATAAAAAAAAATCTATTATTATTCAAAACATACGCCTGAAACAATGAAATTTCATACAATAAAATAAATAATGTATTATATTAATTTTCACTGTGTTTAAAAGAAAGTAAAGAAAATGTAGAGACATAATAAAATCTAATCAAAGTACACGCAAGATTAGTAGGAACTCAAGTGTCAAAAACAAGTGTGAAACCTGCGTAACAATCTTGTGAGAACCCTTAACGTTCCAGACTAGAATGTTAAAGACTTTCTAATGACACTTGTTTCAAAGTAGCAGGAGTTTAAGCGTTCGACTTATAAAATATGATAGAGCTTTTGTTTATTCTATTAGTAAATATTTAAAATATAATCGTTTTCTCGGTCTGGTGGTGGTGGAGAAATAGCTCTACATTTGTTCCAGTTCTAATGACATCTCTTTTTAGACGGGAAGAAATGAACGGAGTGTCATATATCTCCAGATTTTTATCTGTAATCTTAAAATGTGAAAATTAAGTTCAACTATTTAATTTCTTTTACATTACAACGATTTATTAATATAATTAATAAATTGAACATGTACCTTTATCTATAGATTTTGAAATAAACATTGATTATTAATAAATTATTTTACATACTTGAATTAATTTTTAAATTAAAGTTTACAACTCGAAATTGAAGCTTAAAAGTACTAATGTAATATATAAAAGGATGTATTTGGAGTTCAAAACCTGTATGAATAAACTACGCTATAATTTAACTCAGGCTGCTATAAGTTTCTTCAATGTATGAGTAGACATAATTAACTATAGCTTACATAGTAGTAGTACCCTGGTGATATGTTTCATTAATACTGTCTGCATGCGACGGTGGTAGATTCAAATCTCACACAGAGCAAAATGTTTAGTTTTAAAATATAAGTGTTCGAAGTAGTACATGATAAAAACCGGATAGTAATAAACCAACACTGATGGATTTGTTTGGGCTCTTTTCTATCTATTAGAAAATAAAGGAAAAGAAATAAACAATACAATTTTGTCAAAAAAAGAACAAATTTGTTCTTTGGAGCCAGGCGGGGCGCAGCGTGTAACTGTAAAATCAACTGATTGTGGGTTCAATACGAACTCGAGGAATTGAAATATTTATTTATACTTCATTTCTTCACTCTGGTGGCGAGGCAAAGCGCGGCGTTGAGTTCCGCCACTCAATACGCAGTGACACCAGAATTCGGTGGAAAGGGGTGAACGGAGTGTCTTAACACTAGGTTCCCTCTGCCTACCCTGCTGTGTGCGAGATAAAGCGGCGGAACATACCATCAAATTATATCTATTAAAAACAGGAAGACGGAGATATATCAAATGTAATCATTCCTATGACTTGCATTCGCAACTCCGTTAATTGTTAATATACAATTTAAAAAAATAAAAAAATAAGCCCACAATGGTTGACAAAATACATACAAAATAATAAACAGAGTGATATAGCTATCATATATTTTAATATTTAACACATGGCTCTACCATCGTAAACTAGATGAAGCCTCTGCTATGCTCATCAGAGAACTGATAAATATGCAATGTAGTTATGCATCTCATTCAATTTTAAATACTTACTATACAGAAATATGTCACAAACTTTCAAAATTTACATTACCTTTCACTTACTAGTTACTACTCTGAGTCAGTAGTGTCTAATCAGTAATAATTATTAGGTAATTCAAACTAATGGTAATCAATATATTGTATACGAGTACATTAGTTATTATAAGATTATCTATATTTAACTCCATATAGATATAAGAATAGTATTTAGAACAAAACAAGTGAGATAAAGCATATACAGTGTACGCTCAGGTTATTGATTTCGTCGCGACGGGATGGTTTATATTACCGGGCTAGGACGGTGTAATGTGCTCGGATATTAAGTTCGCAGAGCTAAGTCACGTAGAAGAGTTTGGTATGTGGAGTGTGACTATGTATAATAAATTATATTATGGAAATCGCTTTGTCAGGTCGTTACAGATTGTAGTTATTACCTATCTAAAATATTATTGTTTACAAAGTTTTATATATTTGAAATTTTCATAATATAAGACGTTCCGTTCCACCGAATTCTGCTGGCATTGCGTGTTAAGTGGCGGAAGTTGCGAGAAAGAGGAAAATGTAAACATCAACTATTTAATTTTCTCGAGTGGGAGATGAACCCACAACCTGTCGCTTTTAGAGCCGCACGCTTATGCCCCTTCGCCACGATTGGTCTGATTTGACATGTTCTACTCATTTAATGATCGGATCGGATCGGACGGATCATTAAAACTTTTATATTTTAACCTGCAAGTTGAGTTCTGTAGACGAATATACTATTTAACTATTGACCGCCATTTTCCAGTGCATAATTTAGCAACGAACTTAATTAGAGCGTAAAAACTTTTTGCAAGTGAACTACTATTTCAAAGGAAATATTCTTGTACTTGCACGTTTTATACCACTCGTAAAGTTCGTACTGCTTTTAGGTTTTTTAGAGTATATGTATAGTATTACACGACTTTGTAAGCTTTTTCTTTTTTTATTATTTTAAAATACCTTAGCACCATTGCTAGTGCTGCTGGAAGCGAGAAAATCCAAATTGCATCTAAATATTTTTATTTGTTTTTTCAACATGTATTAACTAACATATAATATACTTAATTACTTAATTTAGGGTCAGTCGTGGCGCAGGGGAACAAAGTGTGACTGTAAAAACGACTGGTTGTGGGTTCGATCCCCACTCGAGGAAATGAAATATTTATTTACGTTTATATTTTCATTTCTTCGCTCTGGTGTCAAGACAAAAGCACAGCGTTGAGTTCCGCCACTCAATACGCAATGCCTCCCGAACTCGGTGGAAAGTGGGGAACCGAGTGTCTTAACACTAGGTTCCCTCTGTCCAGCCTGCTGTATGCGAGATATAGCGTGAAGCTGATTTGATTTGATTATAATATACTTAAAACTTAGTACGATACAAAACTACAAAATAAAAATTATAAAATAGAGCAGCACCATGAAAGTCTTATACATTTTGAAAATTAATATAAGGAACTCTAAAAACATGTCATACGTGTTCTCATAGTGCAACATGATAGGCGCTGCGGTTGCATTCCGCCGCAGCAGCGTAATCGCGAAACTTAAACAAGTTTTTTATCATAATAGTAAGTATTAACATTTAAAATATGTATTTTTAAACACTTATTTTTCTTGAGATATTGAAGTAGGTACTAAAAGATTTAAAATCATAAATCAACATTAATACGAAATTGAGAATCAAAAATCTTATTCTTTTTCAATTGGAAATTTTTGAAAGAGCTTTACACTGTGAATATTTATAGCAAAAATATAGAGGCGGAATCCCAAAAGAAAGACGGAAAGAGCTATTTGCCAAAATGTTCGTTATTGGTTTTACTTTGCAAACATATAAGTACATACACGGAAGGCGTTCGTATTACATATAAAAAATAAAGAAAAATAAAAATATATGTAGGTACTTACGTGCATGCAACTGAAACGTAATATCGTATTGTTATCCAAAGTATGGATGAACGAATCTGGGATGGGCTTGCATTAAAATGAACCAAAAATATTGGTAGCTTTTTTTTTGTTTATATGTTCATTTGGCGATTCAAAAGTGCTTATAAGAGTTTATTTGAATAAAGAATATTTTGAATTTGAATTTGAATTGAATTTGTGTTCTAATTTAATTTATAACATTAATCAAAAAATAATTTATAAGCTTCACGCTGTCTTTCTTTTCTGTCAATTTTGACAGAAAAAAATTCCACTACGCAATGTCTTAGACTTAAGGGAAAAATAGAGAATGAATTATTTAATTCATTCTCTATTTTTCCCGTAAGTCTCAGACATTGCGTGGTGGAATTCAACGCAGCGTTTTATCCTTCAGTGAAATGAATCCACATGTATCGACTTTACACTCCAAACTGTCCACCTGCGCCAAATCGGTCTCAATGTTATGTACATTAAATCGTAGACTTTTGCTTTTATTAAAGCTGACCTAATAAAACTCCTTTTAAAGTTTATATATACTCTATGGAGACGTGAAATATTGGCCGTATAGTTTTAACGGGCAATATACTTTACGCCTTTAAACGTAATATACACCAGTACGTACCGCCTTATATATGGAGAAAAGTCTATAGATACAATAAACTTGACCTATAAATTTTTTACCTTATAAATTTGTTTATAATTTACCTTTCCTCCACTTTAGACATGACTGCAGGCTCTTGGAATTCAGGAATATTATCGGGAGCGTCAGGAAAAACGCTCCGCTTTTCGCGGTTGGTCGCCTCTGTTGATGGTGAAATTGCTGATAGTTCTGTTGAATATAAAATTAATAAATAAATTAATATAAATGATTTTACGTTGTATTTTAAAGATAATATGGAAGACTAGGGATCATAGTATTATATTCATACTTCATTCCCGTGAATTTACGCGGCGCCGTCTGTTTGTAAAAATGAATATGTAGATAAATTTAAAGAAAAATGTTAATACATAAATGACAATATTAACTTCTACTGTAACATTTTAATCTTAAAACTTAATATTATATAACAGTAGTAGAGTGAAAATACAGAAAATTACCAATATCATCTGCTTCAGGATCGCTGTTCAATTTTTTCTTTATGTCAGAGACCAGCTCCTCTTTTACTATTATCATAGAATCTGTGAAGTCTTCAGGTTTCAAGTGCACCATATTTGACGTACCAATCTAAACAAAGTATTAGGAATTTAGTATAAAAATATTATATAATTGCTTTATGTTGTATATCAATAAAATAATACCAATGTATATCAATAAAATAAACTCAAATGATTGAAATCTTTGTATGGAAAAAAGTTATAGTTTATACAAAATATGCATAAAGTTACTTATATAATTTTTATTTGTAATAAAAATTATATAAGTAACATTATATCAAAAGCAGAACGTATATAGAATCGACATTATCTAAATGGGTTTTATATTACACTATTAAATCATGGCGATTGGACTTACGATAAAAATTATACCACCGCAATTTATGAACAATTTTACAAAAGGGTTACATTATTATTTAATTGTTTAACAAAGTTTAATGTAATGAGAGGTCTCCTGACAGTTTTAGAGTGTTGGGTAATTTTAAATTAATAGTTATTGGAAGTAATGCGCCTATCTGCGTTATCTGTGCTAGACCCAAATTCTACGTAAATTACATTTTTAATTTAATGATTTCTTTTTATTGAAGAACAGAACATGGATATGACATGAAATGTCCTGTCTATTCATCCATTTATTACATGCTCATTAATGAAAATAATGTTTTTTTCTTTATTGAAATGTGATAAATATTACTTATACATATGTTATTTTGTCTATGAACATGGGAAAAAATTATATAATCATTTCGCCTTGTGAAATCAGACATTCAGATTGTAAAAACGCCAATATTTAATAAAAATATGTCATCTTATACTCTACCTTCTCCCTCCGCCTGTCATAGTCTGGATACCAATCCCCGCTCTCTGCGTCTTCGTCCCCGTCATACATATCCTCGTCGTCTCCGAACTGGTTATCATCTTCTAATACTGTAAGACCTTTTATCTTCTCAAGGGACTCGAAACCTTGCTTTTCCTTGCTCTTATCTTTGTCTTCTTCAACTAAATTGCTGTCTTGATCTTCATCTGCGTATATCTAAGATAAAAAAATGTATATATTTATTATTAATTTATTCTTTCCAGTTTTATGCTGTATCCCGCACACAGCAGGGTAGGCAGAGGAACCTAGTGTTAAGACACTCTGTTCCCCACTTTCTAGCGGTTTCTGGGGGCATTGCGTGCCGAGTCGCGGAACTCAATGCCGCGCTGCCTCGACACCAGAGCAAAGAGATAGAAATATAATTTCTTAAATAAATATTTTAAAAAATATGAATAACATTTCATATTATATTTTTTTTGACAAGCTCTTTACGTAAGGGATGAAATGTAATCAATCTTGTATATACATTAGCGTATTTTCGGAAACCCTTTACCGTTACTTTGTCACCGTGTTCATCTTGTCTCTTGATAGATTATCTCTATACAACTACAGCTTATTTCATATATCAACATAATACACCTTATGTGTGTAATGTAGTTAATAAACATAACCATTGAGGCCAGTCGCGGCGCACAAACGTGCGACTGTAAAAATGACAGGTTGTGGCTTCGATTCCCACTCGAGGAATTCTAATTTAATATTTTCACTTACGGCGTTTAGTTCCGCCACTCAACACATATTGTCTTCACAATTCGGCGGAGGATGGGGAACGGAAATGGAAATGTCTTAATGAAAACGGAGTGATACTAGGTTCTCGGGCTCTACGTACGGAATACAGCGTGAAGCTACAAAAAGCGTAACTATATTTTAAGCATAAGTAGGATGTTCCAATTTGTTTTATGACTCTATTTATATGAATAAATGAATTAATTGTGTATGAATGAAATGTGTCAATGGTCCATAATTATGGTATAAAATAATCACCATAAATATCAAAAAACCATTTTGTTTCGAATTAATTCTTATTAAGGTATGGTAGAAAAATTAAATCATTTGAAACACGACGCCATACCTTCGCCCTTGTTAGTAAAACCATATCATAAAAATTTAAAGATAGCTCATAACTTATAACAAGTAGATACTTATATCATCAGAACACGTGATATAAACGTTGAGCTTTAAAAATAAATAGCTTCATTTGATCGCAACGGAATGAGGGTAGCGTTTAATGCTTGTACCGTATTTTATTGGCTTTATGATTGAATAGAACATTTATTACGAACAGCTGTGTTACTTGGTGATTAATCGCTTTTAAAACACTGAAATCAATTACGGGAAACATATTTTGTTTATTATATTAGATGTTCATGTTTAGTTTATGTTAGTGGTTTTGCTTGTTAATAGAATCTTTAATAATGGTAAAATAATGAAGTATTAAGATTTTTTCACTTTATTGGAGAAAAGTATTTTGATCATTAATGATTATTTCGCTAGATTCTTTATATTCTGTAAAGATCGTATGATAAATAAAGCTATGCATGTTACTGCGCTATCTGAAGATAAAAAACTCACAAGCTCTTGTTTCCGTGGTTAAAGAGAAACTTGTGTAGTGCTTCCTTAAAACGCATATACCACATCCGTGGGAACGTTTACATTGTCTGCCAGCTATATTTTAAATATGTGATTATAATATTAATTTAAAACGTTACATTCAAAATTTAAATGAATTCCAATAACAAGAGTTACAACTAACGTTATGATCATCCAACTTCACTAAGCAAAATATCAGTTATAAAAATCTGTATTTTTTTACTTTTTATGTAACGGGGCGAATTATAAAAAAATATACGTATAAACCTTTAACTTGAAATTTCCTTGTACCTCCATAAATAAATTACTTCAACGAATCATTTTTTCTGCAAGAATAATACCGTATCCACCGTTCATATTTTCTTATGATTAAAGTTTTTATTTGATTGAAACATATCTCAATAATGTAATAGCAACATTAAAAATACTGGTTCCGATTCTCTTTGTTAAAATTAGCTTCACGCTGTATCCCGCACACAGCAGGGTAGGCAGAGGAAACCTAGTGTTAAGACACTCCGTTCCCCATTTTGTGCCGAGTTCTGGAGGCATTGCGTATTGAGTGGCAGAATTCAACGCCGCGCTTAACCTCGACACCAGAGCGAAGAAATGGAAATATAAATTTAAGTAAATATTTCATCTCCTCGAGTGGGGATCGAACCCACAA